>JARHVA010000143.1:6800000-6855000 GCA_037957365.1 Torreya grandis
GTTCCATCAAAGCCCATTTATCATCCACATAACTCAGAAGCATATACGGGGCAAATTCACATCCATAAATTCTCAAATAGATAAAAGTTTGGATTTTTATGAACCATGTTCCCCTCCTAGAGATCTCCATAGAGGCCTAAATTGATAGTCTCATATTATATGGTTATGGTTCGAACATTTGAATCAAATGATGCAAGAAGATGCCATTTAACCTATGGAAATGATGTGCACTTTATTTCAAAGAGATTTGGGGAAAGAAGTCATATATTTTGTAAGTATACATATCACCTACTATGTTCAAACCATCATAGAAACTCCTTTTGGAAATAACATAACCATGATAATAAGTCTTATAGAATTTGGAAGTTGTATTCACTTCTACAAGTTTCTTGTGAATTGAATCATTGATTAACTATCCCCAGTTGATATACTGCTTATTTTGGTGAATGATCCATAAATACATGTACATCCATGTCTATAAATTCTTAGTAGCTAGACTTACCACTAATATATGCAAGAGGGTAATCATGTCATTGACCTCATTTATGAATTCAAACCTATAAATATTCTTAGGTAACCTTGTTGATGTCTTCTTAGGTTTTATCAACCATTATTTGTTGACCCATTTTAAAAAAGAGTTGGTATAATAATCATAGAATTATTGAGTAGATGTAAGAGTCAAGTTAACAAATGATTCCCTATAAATTAATTATAGTAGATGATTAATATGTTCGAAACCTAAGCATAAGACCAATTCTCCATTTAAATTCTTGACTTCCATTTTTTTTGCATCATAGTTTTTGGCCACTATCAAAAAAAATTATGGACATTAAAATAAAGTTAGAAATGTTGTTGTCTATGCCAATCCAATATCAAAAATTATTTATCCATAATCTATTTTATGTACACCACTTATTTTGTTCCAAAAATATTCCATATCAATATGACTTAAGTTAGTGTCTGTTATCTCTTCAACATTTGAATCTAGGTGTGAAGATAGGATTATCCCTTGAAATTGATGTTGGGCCCATATTTTGTTAAGTATGGATCCATGTAAAAATGATAGACACTTTGGTATGAGATAATCATTTTTAATGATTGCTATTTTGGCATCTTGGTGCCAGCTGGAGGAATCAATGCACATCTTGCACCAGTTGATATGCGATTAACTAGTACCCAAATATTTAGGGCATATTATATAAGTGGAAACATGTGGAGATTAAAGTATAAAAGATGCAAGGTGATAGATATAAAATAATGATCAACAAATTCTCTAGCTCAACACCTAGTGTGTGCACTATACCCTGGTAGAGATGCTCATGAAGAACTATAAAATGAGCTCCAACCAGTGATGCAAATGATGTAAATGGAATGCATCAAAGCTTTAGAGAATTTAAGGTAGACATGATATACATAACTAATATCCACCATTAGTATGAGAAATAACATGGATTCCATTAAGGCTCCAATTGTATATGCCCAGGCTCACCTATGAGCCTCTAGGCCATTAAATAGTTCTAATTAAGCATTTACTCTATTTTATCACCATGAACTATATACTCTATTATATTCAAACTTTTATTAATGAATGATGAAGGTTGTTATACATAAAATGTTTTTAGTTTACATATCTTTAGTATTTATACTAGAATATGTGATGAATGTAATGGTTATAATGCTATAAATTCAATATCTATTTGTTAAGTTTAATCGAGCTTTTAGTTTAGGTCATTAATGGCATCCTTGTGTTAAGTAATGATTTTAGCATATCTTGTAAGAATAGCCTAAGTGTGGAAAGGGTCATGCACCAAGTGTTCCCTTGCTAAGAAGCACTAGCCTAAGTATGAATAATTGAAGTGAGAGCAATCTCTTGACCCTTCAAAGTGCTTGAATAATGCCAAGCTTAGTAAAATAATGAAATACACTCTTAAGACTATAGAAGCACCTAAAATAAGATTGCACCTATAAACCATCAGGATTAGCCCAAAAAAGGCTTACGCCAATGAATGTACCAAAATCCTTCTTCCAAATGACCATGTTCTATAATTGATATCTCATGCCATGGCATAACTAGCCCAATGCGGGCCTTGGTTCTTTCTCTGTTGCAATTTGGGTGAGTGCATAAGGCCTACACCTTATATGAATTGATGCTAATGCAATTGAATGTTAAATGTTGATCACTACAAGAATATTCCATGTTTACACCTAGTTTTAATGAGTCTAATATCGACTAAGATAACCTTACACCTCTTGAGAAGGACTTTTCTACAACATTTTGGTTCCACTATCGGGACCTGTTGTGAATTTTGTTACTATAATGGTGTTATAGAACAATGCTCAACTCTCCCTATAAAATATTGAACATTGGTTAAAATAGGTGGAAGATAGATTTATGTTGAAGTATCCAACCTGTGAAAGATAAAATCTAAGAAAGTGGGTTCAGAATAACCTATATGATTCTTTGTATGAGGTCTTTTTCTATGAATTACCTAAGCATGTGTATTAGTGGTTGGCCACATATGCAACCCATAGAAGAAGAAGTTATGGACAATGCTACAAGTGGATAAAGGAGTGCCTATAGAGGTTTGAGAACCTAGATGCCACTTGGACTAGAGAAGTAGACAAATGGTGGCAAGGAGCACTGAATAATTACATGCTTGAGTTCATAGTTTAAACATACCCGTGCCCATAAAAAGTATAGCATAAATTTTTGTGTGAACCTAGAGGTATGTTTGTGAAATGGTTTGGTGTAAAACTCACGAAACTAATGGTGGATTATGGCTTTGAGACTTTGGGAGTGGAAGGCTAAAGTACTTTCACATATGAGCAACACAAAAGAGAGAAGGGGATGTGTAGGTGAAACACGATGGAAGGGGATGAGCAGATTAAAACTTGAGAGCTCAAGAGATAGACTTATAATAAGAAATGATGTAAACTAATGGAATATCTAGAATTTATAAGTGATGAGAGGATTTTTAGCAAGTGGTAAGGGCATGGGAAAGGATCTCTTGAAATACAAAAATGTGAGGATAAAAATAATGAAGTGATTGATCAAGATCAATAGTTAATGGGTGTAGAATACATTAGGTTTATATAGGATTTGGTGATTGAAGATATGATTGATGTGCCTAACCCATTTGAACATGTGGTGTAAGATTATGCACTAGATCCCCCACTTGAAAAAAATAGAAGAGTGACAATTGACCTTGTTATCGACATAGATTTTAATCAATTTGTAGACTTGGAGTGTAATTTTTTGATTGAACAAATTATTATTTTCAAATATGTGAGTAAAACTACCTATGGACCAGTAGGTGCTATCTCAATCTCACCATAATAACATGAACATAATCATACTAGCTCTGTTAGAAAGGAATGCTTTCTATTGTGCCAAAAGATTGAACTTTTAACGCTTGATATAAATAATAGATAAGTACACACGAGAGGCTATTAGTCCATGTCACAAATCCCTAAGGGGGATGCTGGCGATTATTCCAACAATCCCCCCTCATCATTACCTAAGGGGATTCAAACCTGTAACCTGGCTCTGATACCAATTGTTAGAAAGGAATGCTTGCCATTGTGCCAAAAGATCGACCTTTTAACACTCGATACAAACACTAGATAAGTACCCATGGGAGGCTATTAGTCCATGTCATAAATACCTAAGGGGGATGCTAGTGATTAGTCCAACAAGCTCATCAAATATCATCTATGTAGAGTGGGAAATAACCCATAGAAAATGGTTTAGCACCATAATTAGTAATTCAAATTCGACATTAATGGTACTAATAGTAACAATGGGGATGGAATCTAATCTAGTGGTTGGAGGAATTAGAACACTGTCACCCAGATAGATGCTAGGAAGACAAGCACCTTAAATGCCAACTACCCCCCATAATAAATATAATATGAAGTTTCCATAGAACATGTGATAAAGTGTGAACTATAATGGCATGCTTGGGGCATAACCCAATCAGAGTGCAAGGCAACCTAGTTCATGACCACTTTATTGGATCACACCCATACTTGGTATAAGAAGTTTGACCTTAATTAGGATATGGTAGATTATGACACAATAAAGGAAGCATTCTTTAAGGAATTTGACATAATAGAGTTTGAAAAATAGAGCATCATAAATTCTCAAGGAGATTACCCAAGGACTTTCAGAGAGCATGTGCCTATATGATTCAAGGTTCAAAACTCTCCTTTCTAAGCTTTCTTATGACATTCACCCCTCCCAACATGCACGATGGTTCATTGAAGGGTTTTTAGTAACATTTAGAAGAGTGATTTACATAAAGACCTTTACAGACCCTCATGAAGCTCTTGAATCCATGCTTAGAGTTGAGGCAATCAGAAGCGTTGATACTAGGATCAACCCATTCATAGAGGCAAAAATTGCATCCATGGCTTCCTAACTCCAAAATATTACCACTAGTTCATCATAAGATTCTCAAAGTAGATTATGATGCACTGACTATGAAGTGGAAGGCCATAATAGGAATAACTACCCTCGAAAGAATGTGTACACATTGCTTCTAAACTATGAATTCTAAGGGAAGGTGCATGATGTTTGTAACTACCCTTTATTGAAACATACCATCCAAGTTAACAAAACCATTTATTTTATATTATATGATGACTACACCCACATAACAACTAATTTCTAGGTAATTGATAAGATGTATAAGAACATGGAGAGAGGTGTGAGGTAGGCCACTACAATAGTTAGAGGGCAAGATAGACAAGGAAATGAAATATATGACCAATAAAATATGAGGTTTGGGATATAATGAGGCACTAGAGGGAAAGGTGGAGGATGCGGTGGTGGAAGGTTCCCACCCCATTCATGTTACAAGTGTGGATTGATAAATCACTATCAACATGAATGCCCTACACATCCAACGTATGGGTATTTTTGAAGTGCCCATAAGGTCGAAGGGTGCTCTAAATTATACATGAAGTTAAACCAAGGCATGCCTATTATAGATAAGGGCACAAGTATGATCAAGCACAAGAAAAAAATGGAGAAGTGAAATTTAGAGGTGCAACCAACCCACACAAAGAAAGTTAAGATGTAGGTGACTACTCACAGTGGATTTACCACTCAGTCACTAGTTGTGCTAATGATTGAGTTATACTTAGAATATGGGGAAAAGATCCAAAATGAGTGCATAGAATGGCCTAAACCAAAAGTTTCACCTTATCTAGACCCATCATGCCATAAAGATGTATTACAACAGGCCATGAGTGTAATTTAAAACCTGCAAGCAGAGCTTCAATTGGTATGAGATATAAAAGTGTAGGTTGTAGCCTCCAAAAAAAAGTAGGATAGCTAGGAGGTGGAGGTACAAGAATTAATAGAGATATTTTGCCTCTTATAGATGGAATGAATGCTACCCCTATTGAAATTTTTTATCATAGATTATGTGGAGACAAAACCAGTCAAATTCACTACACCACACATGGAAAGGGCATGAGAAGTTTGGCATACAAAGAATGTAGAGTAAGATCAAGAAATACTTGTGAATGCCACCATTGATAGATGGTCTGTATGTGATTTCCTTGTGGACATAGGCACCAAGGTCAATATCTTGACCAAGAATGCATGGGAGAAGATGGGTAGGCCAGCCTTGAGGCCTTCTTGCCATGTACTTTTCATGGCCAACAAGACCTAAGCATAATCGATTAGAATTATGAAGAGCACCATTATAGATATTATGGGTACCAATTTCCACATTGACTTTTAGGTGATTGAGTTAGCCAAACAAGATAATTATCTAGAACTTTTGGGAAGTCCATGGTGTTATGCAAAGAATGCAGACATGTACTTCAAGAGGTGCTATAACCTTTAAAAATGGAAAGGAGAGGTTATATATCCCCCTCTCAAGTGACCAAGGACCCCTTATATAGAAAGTGTGGATCTCAAGGATGAGATCAATTACATATACAACATTATGGTGCAAGGAACTAAGACTCTCAACCCCAATATCAAAGAGTGCTTTCTTAAGAAGATAGATAATTAGCTTCAAACACCATTGATGTTTCTTGAGACTGATGGTTTGA
Source organism: Torreya grandis (assembly GCA_037957365.1). Classification (NCBI taxonomy): domain Eukaryota; kingdom Viridiplantae; phylum Streptophyta; class Pinopsida; order Cupressales; family Taxaceae; genus Torreya; species Torreya grandis. The sequence goes on from JARHVA010000143.1 coordinate 6,806,070, forward strand.
GGAATCTTATGAGACCATTAGTTAAAGGTGCCTCTTTGTGTGAGAAAAGGTTCCAAAACCAATAAAGATAGGCTAGGTCTAGATTGATCACACTTTGAAAAGATGGGTAACTTACACCAAGAAGAAGGGAAAGAGAGTGTTTTACCTAAGTAAAAGTAAACTTTTAGTGATCTCAATATATGAGGGGATTAATCTTGTGTAAGATTATCTCTATGACATCTAATCATGCATCCCAAAATTAGTCTATAGAATGGGCACACTAGTGTATACATTACAAAGCACTACCACTCATTGGTGGGCAATGCAAAGGCCTAGCTTGCCAACTTGGGAAGATGTGAAACCAACCATTTACACTAGATTTAGGAAGAGTAATGAGGAATTGGACATCTCAACATAATTTAGTGACTCTAACCCCATAGCGCATGTGCACTTATGTGAATAAACATGGACTGTTTGTAGCATGAATGCCCCAAAGAACCTATGAGTTCATGCATTTTATAGAAATTTGAAGATGTGGGCATGAGTATGGTAAATTTTAAATGAGACATGCCATGAGAAAACTAATTAATATTCCCTAAAGGAGAGGTTCATGCATTCCTTCTCCTTTTTTTAAAACTTAGAATTGATCGAGCCATAATAAATAATTTGAAGGGTGATATTTAAGGACACTACAATCTTGGAGGAGTGCCTAAAAGACGTGTTCAGTGAAAAGGGGTTGGAAATCCCAAAATTATTTGAATATTAAACCATCAAAAATGACTTGAATGATGAGGATTATGAAACACGAAAGGTGTATAATTGGAAAAACCTGACAGGCAAAAAGAAGCTCGTGTGCCAAGTTGAGGATAACACTATAGACAGAAGACCCTACCCAAATTCACTTAAAAAAATTGAGGGAAGACATAAATTTGAGGATTCACATCAAGAAAATAATGAGCTCTATCATGTGCTTCTCAAAACTACTAAGATAGACATCAAGTTATAAGCAGAAATAAATATTTCTATTCTAAGTGCATATTGGTTTGACATAGAGTTGGTGCACATTCTTGATCTCCTGAGGGAATTCCAAGACCTGTTCCCTCAGAATTACCATGATATGAAAGGAACTCACCCATCCCTTGGGAAGATGAACATAAATATATTCAATGTAACAATACCTATTAAGAAACAACCTTACAGGATGAATCCCAATCTTTGTGCCAAGGTCAAACTAGAGATTGATGGTATGTTAGCAACATGCATCATCTAACATTTGTAAGAATATGAATGGGTGAGTCTCATGATTATCATATCAATAAAAATGGGTGTATCCAAATTTAAATTGACTATATATTTTTGAATGCAGCTAATGTAACTGACATTTATGATTCTATTTACTGATAAAGTCTTGGATGGCATTGTAGGTTAAGAAATATACACTTTCACTAATGGGTTCTCAAGATACCATCAAGTCTAGATTGAAGAGGAGGACAAGCCTAAAATGACCCTTTTGATAAAATGTGGTTATTTTTCATATAATGTGATACCCTTTAGACTCAATAATGTGTTATCCATGTTATCCATAGTGGTGATCATCACTATTAAGGACTTTAGTCACAAGTTCCTCCAAGTGTACTTAGATGACTGGAATGTGTATGGGCTAGTGAAGGACCATTATGAAAATTTATGACTCATGTTTGAGAGGTGAAAAAAATTATAGATATCCTTAAACCTCAATAATTACATCTTTGCAATACCATTTGGCACCTTAATTAGGCACATAATCTGTAAAGATGGTCTACTCATCGACCCCACAAAGATTGTAATTATCCTACAACTCTAGACCCCATTGATGCAAAAATACATTTATGCCTTTATTGGCCATTATTTATACTATATAAAATTCATAAGGAGATATGCACATATTATGGCACTGATAGAAGAGATCTTGTGCAAGGATGGCCCATTTTATTGGGGTATGGTGCAAGAAGATACATTTGAGACATTGAAGCTCAAACTATCAAGCACATTGATACTATGATTTCCTAACTATATGAATCCATTCCATGTCCATGTCGATGCATTTGAATCTATGATTGGTTCCATTTTATCACAACTAGGTGAGGGTAATATGGATCATCCCATCTCCTTCACAAGTAAAAAACTAACCTAAGCAAAGTAGAACTATACTAAAACTAAGCATGATGTGCTTGCCATGGTCTATGCCTTGTAAAAGTTTAGACAATACTTTTTGGGAATGCCCTTCATCTTCTTCACCTATCACAAGGCACTTAAGTACCTGGTGAACAAGCCCATTCTCTATGGGCTAATTTGTAGATGGATAGTTCTATTTCAAAAATTCTAGTTATTAATTGTAGTGAATCCTAAAAAATAGAACTTAGGCCTAAAATTTTTATCCTACATTGACTTTGGTGATGCAAAAATGCCTATAAAGGATGATATACCTGACACAAAATTTTACAAGGTCCAGTGCATCCCATAGGACTTAGAAGAAATCACCACATTTATCATGTCTATATTTGTACCCCAGACTCTAACAACTAAAGAAAAGAAGTAGCTCATAGTTTATACCACCCCCTTTCAGCTGATTGGCATGAAACTGTATAAATTGAGTTGAGATGAAGTCCTACATTAATGTGTCTTAGAAAAGGAAAGGGACTCCATATTATAAGAGGCACATGAAAGGATTGTAGGAGGACATTGTGCTAGAGATTCTATGGTGAATAAGGTACTACAATCATGATTGTGGTAGCCAATTCTATTCCAAGATGAAAAATATTGCACCAAGGCATGTGACATCTACCAATGCATAAGAAATCCCAACTATTAGGATAATATGCCCCTTATTCCCATTCTTTCCCATGTTCCATTTAAAAAATGAGCCATTTTATAGGGCTGATCGCTCCTACTATAAGGTGTACAGGTGCATGATACATTCTGATGGCCATAAATTATTTCACAAAGTGGGTTGAAGTAGCACCAACTAAAGACTACACAACCACCATAGCCTTAATGTTTATATGGAATAACATTATTAGTCACTATGGGTGCCCACTTAGTTTTAATAGTGACACATGTGTGAACTTCATCAATGAAATAGTGTACATATTACTAAGTAAATATATGGTATCACACCATAAGATAACACCTTATCATCCCCAAGTGAAAGATACAATTGAGGCATTCAATAAGATATTGGGGATGTGCCTCACAAAGATATTCAACATTAGTCATAAAGATTGGGATGATCATGTGTCAACAGTGTTATGTTCTTATTACATGACATATAAGTTTTTGAATAAGGCAACACCATTTCAACTAGTGTTTGGCATCGAGGCCATTTTATTGATGGAGTTTTTAGTACTCTTATTGTATAGTATATGTATTATTCAATTAGATGTCTAAGAGTCATTAAGTGCATGAATGGAAGACTTGGATGAGACACATGCCCAATCAAGATGGAGCCATCAAGTAGAGAAGATGCACCAGAAGCTATGGAATGATAAACATATCAAGTGTAAGGTACTTAATGAAGGAGCATTAATCTTGATCTATGACTCCAAGTACCTAAATCACCTAGGAAAACTAAATATTAGGTGGATGGGACCTTATATTATCCATATCATATTGGAAACTAGCACATGTAGGTTGTATACATTGATGGGTGAAATGCTTCTTAGGCTTTTTAATGGTAACCTATTGAATCCTTATAGATAATATAATGGTGCTTACACCATCAGACATTGACTTCTCAATCACAAGTTGGTTGTGTTGTGCTGACCAAAATAAATTTTGGCATGAGCCAAATATTTATTTATGTTTTATGTTGTTTATAATGAGGGAATAAGTGAGGCACTTTGAGGCCCATATGAGAGCTATTTTGGCACTTACATGAATAACTCTAGTTAGGTAGTTGAGTACAATTTATTTATAAGTGCTTAAGGCTAGATACCTAAGTTTCTAGGTGTACGAAGTTACTAGATTTAGAAAATTGGGAGTACCAAGTGATAAAGTGGGGTGTACAGGATGCTAGTGCATAAGAGATAAAAAGGAGACACACAAGATGCTCATGCACAAGAGATAAAGATAAATATGGAGAATGAAGTGCTAAAGGACTAGAGTAGGAATTTGTATGGGGTAGGATAGGCCAAGGTAAGAGATGAAAAGCATAGATAAATCAACCAAAAAATGGAAGCATACTTGAAAATAAACATAATAATAAGAGAAGATGGAACTGAGGAGGTTGAATTTCATGTATATGAAGCGCTGTGCCCAAGTTTCCATAAGAAGGGTAAAGGTCATGCCAAGGTAAACAAAGCATAGGAGGAAGATCATCAAGACAAGCTAGCATCCACCTAACAGTAAGTGGGAAGTAAATATTTGAATCATCGATCACTTCATCAAAAAAATCATTAATAGAATTTAATGTGGTGATGATGGAGGCACACAGATCTATAATAAATATAAATGTGGTGGTGTATTTTTGTGGATTTTATGAGTTTAATAGATTTTAATAAATCCATGTGCTGCCACACCATTAATCACTTTCACTTAAGAAGGTAGCTGAAAGTAAGATATAAAGGAGAAAACAACTAATGGCAATAAGTTAAAAAACTTAATAGAATTTGAATCCAAACACAAATCAAAACTAGAGCTGAAGCTTGAAAATGCTACCAAGTGAAAACCTAAGAACCCACAACTACCAAATGAAAATGGTTGAATATGGAAAGAGATTACATTTTGTTTGAGATTGGAATAGAGGTGTGTTGAGAGAGAATTGTGAGAGAACCAGACAAAAAAATATTGAGTGATGTCAAGGCCACCATTAACGGTGAATGAGGCTCAAGATCCAAAGTTTCAATTGTATACCTCATGATTATGAGAAAGTGCAAAGTAAGATTAAGAGATTTAGGAAGATTAATAGATGCTACTTCAACAATAGCTAGTTTAGAATAGGGAAGAAATAATTAATTTTAGGTCCCTAAGCAAATAAGGATGATAAAAAGGCATGAATGGTATAAGAAACAACCACTATGAAGAAGAGGGTACAACTTTTTGAAGGAGTTAGATCATGGTGGTTGACTTGGAAGTTAGCTTAAATCTTTTTTATAGATAAATGTAGTTTCCCCTTAAGGTCATAATGGGAAAGACTTGGGTATCTTTCATACACACCTATAGGTTAAAGGAATATAACCATCACACATTGAGAAACATGTAGGAGATCAACAAAGACTGGGTGTTTGATATAGGAACAAAGATGGAGGTAGGTGTGGTGCTGTTTGATGTCTCCATTTGAGATAGGTTTGAGACCATCAATATGACCTATTTATATGAGCTATCAATTTTTGGTAAGATAGAGGAATTAGTGTATTTCCTCTTTTCATGCATTTATGGTGATAAATTTTACTTTTTAGGGAGGCACATGTAAATCTTGATGTGCTTGATAAATAAAATCACTAGGTTCTCAAGCACATGGATGGACATATTCTAGATGATGGAGGATGATGTGGAGGTAGAGAGGGTTGTGAAAATCCTGAGATACTACAAGGAAGGGTTCACATTCTTAATCAAAGACATATATGTCCTTGACATGAGGGTAGTGGCATACCTCATGAGTTCCAAGCTTTTCCCCAATAAACAGTGGATAGACATCAACAAGACCTACTTGTACATCACCCATCACATGGCATAAAGGGTCAAGTTCAATATTAAAAATTTTATTGTGAAGGATATGGTGAAGAATGCATTGGAATGCCACATGTCATGTAAGACCTTTTATTGGGGGCATATACTAATATTGATGTTGATGGAAGAGATAGGTGTGCTCGATGGTGATGAAGACAATGTTTGGGTCTTCCTAGTGCATAAGGACTCCCCAGCACTAAAGTACCAAAATTTTACTTACCCACCTAACTTATCCTAAAAGTATAATACAAGATTACTAGGGTGGTGCACTTGATACATAGAGGCATTTGGGATTGAATGGTGCATCCCATAGATCTCCCCCAACACATGTTTATCATGGTGACCTTCACAGTCATGCAAAACTTCTATGTAGTATGTTTGATTCTCATAGATAGAAACCTCTCTAGTTGGTTGAAGTTGCTTTATGTGTTTTCTAAAAAAAATTTCATGGTGATGCTAAGGATGATTACCAATGCACAATAGTTGCATATCCCAATGATGGTTTTGGACCAAAAAAAGAGTAGGTTGAGGCACCAGTATGTGCACCCAAGAGAAAAATACACAAAAGATGAGGATGATGACTCTGATTGAATGGACCTCTATCCCCTCTAGAGGGTGATTATAATAGGGTGAATCTTCAATCTCTTCTATGAGATGAAACCACTGAAGAAGGGCGTTGACCCTATAAAAGATGATGATCATCCACTCTTGATTGGTGAAGAAGGGAAAATAATGACAACAATGTAGCAAACGTTTCCCTAAAAGAAATAGGGAGAGATACTTGGGGAAATTCAAGAGTGCATTAGATTAAGGGTCACCTCTAGATAATAAACAACACCTCTAGCTCCCAAGAAGCATGTAACCTTTACACTAGAGACTATTTTATCTGGAAAGAACTAGAGTAAGAAGAAGTCAAAGGGACCCATTGCACTCCCTCAATAACTTTGGTGGAAATGGAGGTGGAAGAGGACCTCACACAAGGGAAGGAGGAAGAGATGGAGGAATAAAAAGGAACAAATACCTACATCATGCAGGTTTAAGAAGAAGAGGATCCCTATGTCATAGATTTATAGGAATCCATCTAAGGTGGCACAATTGCCATGCTTAAAGAAGCAGAGAAGCTGACTAGTGCTTCATATAAAGAATAACCCTCTATATATCCTACATAAATAAATAAGGAGAAGAGAAGGATATGGAAGAAAATAGGCCACAATAAGGAAGAAATTGAGATGGTATTAGTGCTCAATAAAAAAGTAAGGATTGGAATGAAATGTGCATGAGTTAGGAAGATATTGAAAAGGCTAAATCTAAGAAAGAGAAGGCTAAGAGAGAGAATAAGATAAAGAAAGTTCCTATAAGAATGGGACCAACCATTTAGAAAGCCAAAAAGGTGCATAACTCCCCCAATAGGAAAGTAGATAAAGTTACACAATAGGCAAGCTCAAGTAGTGAAGGGGTGCCTAAAGTAAAGGAAGGTGATACTAGTGCCTTGGAAAAAAAAGATACTGAAGAGGAACCCCAATAAAAATAAGGTGATGGTAATATCAAGGGAATACACCTAGAGGTAAGCATTAAAAAACCCTAGGAAGAAGAAGTGAACAAAGGGGAAAAGTCCAAGGAAAAACCCCTTGTAGAACAAGAAGATGCGTCCTTGGAGGAAAGCATAAAAAAAGTGGAGGCACCAATGAGGAGGAAGAAAAGAAAAGAAAGTTGGACATAGTTGATGAAGAAGTCATAGAGTTGAGCATTAGAGATAAGGTTCAAAAGGGGTAGATGGATGAAGACTCCTATATGTTTGACTTTATGCCCCCTGAATCTGCCATAGCTAGAACACGTAAAGAAATTGAATTTATATTTGAGAGATACATCGATGAACCTCACTTTAAGGTGCCTAAAAAGGCCATATTAAGTACAAAAGAAATTGAAGAAAAGTATAATTCCCTCATCATCAAACCTCGTATCATGAACCTAATCCATTTTGGGAATGCACTTATCTAGATGGTCATAGAAGTCATGTGCAAAAATAACATCAATGATGGTAGGCTAAAGAAATGGAAGAAAATCTAAAAGGATGTTAAAGATGAAGTGTAGGCCATGAAGTTTAAGTTTCATCAGCTATGCAAGCTCATATATATGGCCAAACCTTCCCTCTTGGTTAGCATTGATACATCCAACCTCTCTGAGGTTGATAAGATCTATGTGATAGTGGAGAAGATGCTCCCAAGGATGAAACTAGAGCTAGCAAAAGAAGAATAATAAGAATATCCCTATACCATATTAAAAAAAGATATTACTAATAAGCTTGAAGAGGCGAAGGACCTATTTAAGAATATAAAATAGGGTGCAAACATTTTCAATGCCATATTTTTTAGCTTTTCCAACCAAGCATTAGACATAAATGCATACCTCGAATAGGCAAAAGAGGAAAATGAAGAGCTAATGATGAAGGTATATTCTATGAGTAGGTCAGAGCATATGTAGATCATGGGGAAGGTCAATGCACTAATCACCCAAATAAAGGACCAAGAACAAAAACTAGAATCACTCTTTTGCACCATGCAGACTAAGGCCTGTAATCAAAGAGCAATCTTAGATAGAGGAGTGATAACAACTAAGGCAAATCTTGAGGCCTTTAGAAAAGAGTTGTAAAAGACAAAAATGTTTATGTTTAGCACCACCTCCATAAAAATAGATAATTTCATTAAGGAAATCAAGCTCACTATCAATGGATTTGAATATTTTAGTGTTGAGCTCAAGTAGAGTGCACCCAAATTCTACGTGATGAAGGCTTTGATAGACTAGTTCGAGGGAAAAATAGAAATTTTGTATGGGGTAATATTGGGCCCCTATTTATTTAAGTATAGATCTATTATAAAATTATAAACACTTTAAATCAAGGAAATCATTTTGAATGATTATTATTTTGGCATCTTAACACCAGCTAGAGGAATCAATGCATAGCTTGCACTAGCTTGCAGGTGGTTAATTGGTGCCCAGATATTTAGGGCATCTTATAAAATTGGAAACATGTGATGATCATATCATGAAGGGCACAAGGTGATGGATCCAAAATAATGATAAAAAAGTCTCTAGCTCAACACTCAATGTGCACACTCTACCCTGATAGAGATGCTCATGAAGAGCTATAAAACAAGCTCAAACTAGTGATGCAAATGATGTGAATGGAATGCAATGAATCTCTAGAGAATTAAAGTTAGACATGATTTTCATACTTATAGATACCATTAGTATGAGAAATAACATGGATACCATTAAATCTCCAAGTGTCTATGCCCATGCTCGCTTATGAGCCTCTAGTTTGTTAAATAGTTCTAGTTAAGCATTTAATCTATTTTATCACCATAAACTATATACTCTATTCTATTCAAACTTTGATTAATTAATGATGAAGATTATTTCACATAAAATGTTTCTAGTTTACATATATTTGGTATTTATAGTAGAATGCATAATGAATATAATGGTTATAATGATATAAATTCAATATATGTATGTTAAGTTTAAGCAAGATTTTGGCCTAGGTCATTAATAGCATCCTTGTGTTAAGTAAGGACATCAACATATATTGTAAGATTAGCCTAAGTGTGTAAAGGGTCAAGTGCCAAGTGTTCCCTTACTAAGAAGCACTAGCCTAAGTATGAATAATTGAAGTGAGAGTAGTCCCATGACCCTTCAAAGCACTTAAATGATTCCAATCTTAGAGAAACAATGAATTGTACCCTTAATACTATAGAACCACCTAAAATTTTCTTGTGCCTATAGACCATTAGGATTAGCCTAGAAAAGGCTTACGCTAATGAACCTACCAAAATCCTTCTTCCAAATGACCAAGTCCCATAATTGATATCTCATGCCATAACATAACTATCCCAATGCAAGCCTTGGTCTTTCTCTACAATGCTTCGAGTGAACATATAAGGAAAAAAGGCTTATACAAATGAACCTATCAAAATCCTTCTTCCAAATGACCAAGTCCCATAATTGATATCTCATACCATGGCACAACTATCCCAATATAGGCCTCAGTTATTTCTATACTATGCTTTGGGTGAGTGCATAAGGCCTACACCTTATGTGAATTGATGATAGCATAGCCAAGTGTTAAATTTTGCGTGCTATGGGAATATCCCATGTTTATACTTGGTTGTAATGAGTCTAAGACCAACTAAGACAACCTTGTGTCCCTTTAGAAGGAGTTTTCTTCAACAATTGATACCTCATATCTCTGTCTTCTTCCAATTATAGTTTATTTTTAGTAGGGGTCTTCTTTGGAGCACTTTTCTTGGGAGTATCTTTGATTGGGGTGCTGAATGTTGACATTTGACAAGGATTACCTACCTAGGAGAGAATGACTAATACTTGAATTGAATTGTAAATAAGGAAGGAACTTTGAATGTCTCTAAAAAGAGGAAAAAATAAGATGTACAAATACAAATTTTGTAATCTAATAGAGTGTTTGGTAAGGTATCAGGTTCTAATAAAGTGTTATGTAGGTAGTTAGATTCTGATAGAGTGTTAAGCAGGGTGTCGAGTTATGGTAACATGCTCAATAGGGTGATGAAGTCCCAAATGTGTAAATGCACATGTCAAAATATGATAGAGTAATTTTTTAGATTTTAGACTCTAATATGTGTAGAGGAAAGTCCCAAGATCTGATAGATGTTTAGGAAACCTATGAAAACTCCATCTTGATGAGACCTACTCAAATGAAATCTAGGATATTTATAGGGATGGTTTAAAAATGTCTTGAGTATATAAACAAGTATTTGAATCAAATTTTGAGAAAAACAACACTAGTGCCGAACACTTTCAAACCATAATACTCTTTTGTCTAAGTTCTAATACTGATCTAAACCCATGAAAACACCTACAAAATCAAAAATAAGAAATAAGATAAACCTATAAAAGATGGAAATGATTTATGTTAAATGTAAAAAATAATAAGCAAATGATGGGCTAAATAAAAAGGGGTAAATAATTATATTATAGGTTATGACAAATTCACACATGTGAGGGCCAAGGAGGAGTAATGGTAGAGGTTTAGGTGTGCATGGGTGAGCATCAGGATCTGAGAAGTGTTTAAACAAGTGTTAGGCCTTAATAAGTGTTTTGACAATGATCAAGATCTGAGAAGTGTTTTTAAATGCATCAAAATCCAGGAGTAGGGGTATCGATTGATTTAGATTTGATATGTATTTGAACACCTATAGGTTTCTAGGGTGTGTTGGAAATAATGTCATAATCTAACCATGTACTGAGTAGAGTCTTGAGTCCCTAGTATGTTTGAATAGTTATCAAATTATAATTTCTTTCTAAACAACTATCAAAAATTTAATGCATGTTTAATAGACATAAAACATAATAGTATAAAAGACTTAGGAAATTTTGTACTTTCTCAATTTTGACTTTAGTGTTTGACCAAGTGTTTACCTTTGACCGAATTTGACTATTTGTGATCAAAATACTTGACATTATCATCTTTTAAACTTTTGCTTAAAAACTAGGATAACACATAGTCTATTGCATGTTGTAGATGTTAGTCATAAGAGCTAGAATACATATTATTTAGGTGTTTTTCTATGGAATAAAACTTAATAACAACCCCTTGTCTTAAAATAATCCATATTTATGAAGCTTAGAGTGTAATATTCACCAAATTTATGGATTAGATTGGTATCATAGCAAATTTTCCTTTTGCCTTGAGTTTGTATATTAATCCATTTTAGCATTATGTTATATATTATTCTATGTTTGTTTATTTACAAGTAAGTGTAGGGTTTTTTGGTTTCAAAATTTAAACTGTGGGTAAATATTTGAAGAGATAAAGGATTCAAGAGCTTGAAGAAATAATTTGGTAAATTCTAGAGGAAAAACTTGAATTAAGTAATGTGTGGCGACACTTGAAAGATAAGAATCAAGAGACTCAAGATAGAGTAATCATCCATGTATAATTTATCATGGGTATCACAGAAGAGTTACAACACGAGTTAAAAAATACGGAAGATATGTTGGAAAAGTTTCAATATAATGGTGAGAAAGTGAGGGAGAAAGAAGAGTCTACCATGCCAAGGATATTGTCCTCTACCAAAGATTCACAAACCATGATAGAGGAATGAAAAGTAAGCACTCCACCATAATACATTTCTTTCCATAAAAATATATTCCTTTGGTAAATTTAAGAAGCATACTAAGGATTTTAGCTCCAAGTTGCTCACTAATATGTGTTATGATGGAAAATGCCTTGACATCAATGGCTAAGGAATGACTAATCCCCTAATGATTTAGGAAAGGCCTTAATACACATGTTTAAGATATGTTAGTGGTAAATAAGGAGTTGGATAATTCTCCAAGACAATTTAAGTAAAGAAATATTCAAAAATTAAATATCCCAAGCCACTATCTCTACAAAAATAGCTGATGCAAGGTAATGACATCATTTATTTTGTCAACTATAATGAGGAGTTTGATTCTCAATATAATGAGAAGACATCTCATGAAGAATAAGGTAGATTGAGCCACCTTAAAGGGCCAACAATGATTCTCCAAAAATAGAAAATCAACTTCATGAAGAAGGAGATAATACATTGTCACTCCATGACCATGTGAGTGAATGCAAGATGAAATTGAGAAAGAGACAACCTTTCTATGATGGGAAGAATATAAATGAAGAATGAAAATAATATCCAAAGAGAGGTGAGCATCTAAAAGGAGGAGGTAAAAAATTACACTTTCATCATTCTTTCACTAAGGGAAACCAAAGAAGGTATGAAAAGAAAAAATATTCCATTGTTTGATTTAAATGTAATAAGAAAGGTCATATAACACAAAATTATTGGTATACATATCCATGTTAATTTTATGGATTGAATAACCATTATTTTTCTATGTGTTGGAGGAATAAAAACATCAAAAATAATCCCATGTCACTCAAGAGGAAGGATGCAAGTTGTAAACACCGATCTCTATATCAAATTTGGAGGAGGGAAAGAAGGGAATGCTATCCAAGAGAATGGGTAGAATCATTTCACTTATTGCAACAAGAACATGCATTGGCATGAAAAGTTTTGGGAGATTCATATAAACTTAACCCTAATAATTGAAATGAACATTACAAAAAAGAAGATACATATACAAACAAGAAATAAATTGTACATGCACTTAAAAATTAAGAGGTAAACAATGAAGAAGATTCTCAATCATATAAAATAGAAGAGAAAGAAACTAAAAAAGCCTGCCTATCTAAGGAAGAATCCAAGAGGGAGCAACCCATCAAGGATCACCCAACATCAATGATAAAAGGTGAACATGATAAGAGATCAATCCTTAGAAGAATAGTTTCAAAATTCAAATTTTGATTTTCATCTAAAAGCTATCCAATATAGAATTTGTATGCAATGATCAAGGATTTAATAGTAACTATCCTATCTAAAGATATAGAATTAGAGAAGGTAAGTCAAAAATATCCTATTGATACTTAATGAATCAGGATATGACCAAATGGATCTGTAAACCTATCAAGAGGAACATCTACAATGCAATAACAAGAGAAAGGGTTCCAAAGCCTCTAGATAATCAACACAATAAAGTAGCTCTAACTAGGTCTCTATTTTATAAGTAGTCTAATACTGCAATCAAAAAATGTAAGTAAAGGTGAAAGGGTTAAAATCATATCAAAATGGGTAAGAATCCATCATAGGAAAATGGGCACCTAGGATACCTAAGGTGGATAAATGGAAAGTTAAAATAATCCTACAGTCACACAAAGTATAAATGTAGATAAAGATTAAACAAGGAGATATACATTCATTAAACAATCAATTATGAAACTTCTATCTATCAAATTAAATATCTAGGGTTAAAATTAAATTCATTTAATAAGAATTATTTATCCTCAATCTCCCCCTTGGATAATGGTGATTTGAAAGAGTTTTTTGTGGTTTTAAGTATCTCAAAGGTTGAATCAAGCTCTATGTTAAAAGGAATACTTATATTACATAAAAGACTCCAAAATAAAAACATTCCTTCAAGATAATATCTAAACAATAACTTCTCCAAATGTAAACTTAGGGAAGAAGTGAAAGGTAATAACAATGAATAAATGCATGTTACTCTCTATTGGAATGAAATGGTAACTTGCATTTATAGTGGTGAATGATCATATTCCCTCCCAAATAGTAAACCAAGGATATTGGATAGATCAATTTAGTTCTAAACATGTATACTAACCTTGAACTAGGTTGATCGAGATGATATAATTGTGAATATTATGTTGAAATGTTTAAAACTACATTGATATGATCGATGTAGTTGGGAATGGACAAATGATGGATAAAACTACATCAAACGAGCTGATATAATAGGAAATTATAAGTCTTGATATAACTATAATATGAAAGATGGAAGGAGATACTTATTGGATTAAATTTTAGTAAGATATAATGGATGTAAGACTTATAAATAGGCAACAATATCTCTTGAAAATCACCAATGACCTACCAATCCCTTTCTTGGTGTACCCTTTAAAGCATTCACTAAAGGAGATTAAAACTTGATAGGTTATTACAAGAGAGAAAGTGTTAGTAAATTATAATGTTTAAAAATATTATGTGTATACATCTGACCCAGTCAAAGCTCATCACATGTCACTAGAGTGTAAAATGGGATGGTGCTTTAGAAAAGAGTATAATAACATAATAACTAAGTTAACTTAAAAATGAAATACTAAAATACATGATGATAAATTAAATAATTGAAAGTAAAATATACATACCTTAAATTACCTTTATTTTAAAATGGTTTCATGTTATATTTATAGTCTTGATTCTAGAGGGCACAATAAATGCATTGGACAAACCCTAGGGATATAAGGCTAGAGAGTAAATAAATTAATCACATGAGGGAAAAAGTAAATGAAAAACTTGTAAAACATATTTAAGAGCTTGGAAAATTGGTAATATAGGATGACAAAGGATAGGTTAGGACCAAAATACCAAGGAATGTGAAGAACAAAAGGGAAAGAAATTTGGGTTACCAAAAAGCCAAGGCTACTAATGACCGAAAGACCCAAAAATGTATCTAAAGTAATCCAAGTAAAATTACAAATCAAACTTAAGGATTTATGAAATAAAATAATATAACCAACATCAGTGAAGAGAAGTAACAATCCATACTCAATAAAAGATGAAAAAAATGAAATGATTAATGTAAATGACATCAATGAAATAAAAGAAAAAATCCATAATCAAAGATGGAAAAATAATGACTAGAGAAATGGGATGAATTGGATTGTAAAAAAGGTGAATAGAAAACACAAGGTCCTATAAATAACTAAGGTATATATGAGAAAGATGAGGATATAACCAAGAGATCATCTTGCAACAATTCAAAGATGTATATTTTATTCGAATGATAGATAAACTAAAAATGTTGTATTCAGAACATGTCAAAAAGAGATGGAAAATAGGAAGAATATAAATTGGGAAAATATTTAGAAGTAAAAAACCCTATCAAAGGGGAAATGAAATTGGTGGTGGGGGAAAGAGGATTATTCTAAGGTGAAAACATAATCTTTACCAAAAATGAGACACTCTAATCAAGTTTCCAAGACTAAGAGACTTTTGACATTAATGAACCTAAAGAGCTTAACGTAACAACATGAGTTTGATATAGCTAGTGAAGTATAACTATAATATCATGAAGGCTAGTATGCATGAAAATTAAAATAGACCTACCACCCCACAAAATGTTCCCCATTCCTCAGGACCCCTTATAGAGCCATCGATATACTTTGAAGATTGGGTATTTATGTGAGAAATCAGGTGGCACTATGAGTATATTATAATGAGACCTCCTATCCAAATCTACTAGAATACCACATACTAATAGACCTTGGATATATCAAAAGTTCAAATATGAAGTTTGAGATTTGACAAGGATAGGAGATGTACCAAATAAAGATCACATATTTTGGTGTGATCTAAATTTTAAGGGTTTATTTTTGCCTCTATATTTTATGATATGGATTTTAATGTTTTTATCTTTTTCTATTCATCCTCCATATATGTTTAGGAAAAAAACATGGGTTTAAAAAATTTATATCATAAGAGAGATTATACTTGGTGGATAAAGAAGAGAACCTAAAGACAACAATGTATAAGACTCCTAGACTTACATGTTTAGAAAAGAGTGTGATCCTGAAAACATCCTTACTGTGCCTAAAATGATGTAAAAAAAGGTAATGATGAAATGAGCATAGAATGATTGGGTTGCCTCAAATAAAAAAAATGTGAATGGGGATGGTAAAATGATAGGTTGGTATGAATCATCATCACAAGAAATGATTGGTGAATGAAGACATGAATATAAACTGCTAAAATTTTACCATAAAAGAAAATGATTGTTTTTAAGTGTAGAAAAACACTACTCTTGATCATTGTCTTACCTTTTAGTGAAGACTCCTAGCTAAGGTTGGGAGTAAAATTAATTCTTAATGAGATAAAAATGATGGGTGTTTGTGAGGAGGGAATTAACTAAATTATCATTGTACAACTCAAAAATTGAAAGCTAAGAGGCATGAGTAAATGATCAAATAAAAGGGTACATAAAGATGATAAAAATGAACCAAAGACTTGAAAATATTCTAAGTTTGACTAAATAAGAAGATGGGTGTCTGTGAGGAATGGTTGAGTCCCATCCATAGTCTTACGATGCAAACTAAAAAAATGAAACCTAAGTGGTGTAAAAAGATAAAAGATAAAAGATGAAAAATAAGAACTAAGGCTAATGTATAAGAAAACCCAAAGGTGTGTAAAGATGTGAAGCTAAGGATATACTGCATAAAATAAATTATCAATTAAAACCTACAATAAATGTTAGCTCCACATTATATATAAAACTAACTATAAGCATGCAAGTAAAACATACTAGAAATAGAAAATAGTACAAAAAACTAAAAATGTGATAGAAAATGAATCTAAGTAAAGTATTTATTCTAAAAATTAGCACTGGTCAGCTCTTTGAATATGTGTCCTTCATTAGTTTGTAATCTATAAGTAATAGGAAAAATAATATAAAACTGATCAATACTATCATTTTTTGGAATATTCATAATATATTTGATAACCCATGTTTTGTCTATCAAGGGTGGATTAATAGGAGGGACATAACCTTCCAATTTTGAGTCAATATCAGTATAGTCAAATGATATATGAATGACATGAACATCATGGTTAAAGGCATGAATTTTAGCTAAGATATTTTGATAGTACATTACATACAAATATCATGACTATGCTTAGGCCATAATGTAAGCATCATTATAAGATGGAGAAATGTTACATGCATGAGAAACAAGATGACCAATGTCAATAGGGATGTTTATAGTGAAAATACCCATGTTACTAAAAGTTATAGGAGACATGGTTGGAGGATATAGAAAAATTTAGATTCAAAATATTCATTTTGAGTGAAATCATCTTATGTGTAAGAGGATTCATGAACATTATATGGGGGTATAATCTCAGTAGAATCATAAATTAGAGGAATGGCCCTACCTTGTGGAAGTAAATAAGGAGGGATCCATTATGATATATAAGGAGTTAATCAAGTGGCATTGTAAATATTTTGAAATTAATTGGGTTCATCATCATCAAAATCTGTAAGAGTGACATGGAGGTTAGGATGTATGTTGATAAACTCATGAAGAGGTGGAATACTAATATGAGTAAAAGTGAGAATGTGATATTGATATTTGGGATTTGGAAGTTGGATGCTCTAAGGTTTGGGACTTACATCATGCTTATAATGTTTTCCACTATGGATAAATTTTATACATTGGATATTGGAAGATACAATATCTCTCATGTGATGAGTCCATGGATGAAATAAGAGCATGTTGTAAGATACTGAAAGATCTGGAAACATAAGCTTGGTGCATATAATTCTGGGTTTAATGGTGAGATGGAGCCAAATGAAACCAAGAGGCTTTTTATTATTCTTAACAAATCCATGACAAGTGAGTCAAGTTTGCTCAAGGTTTAATTTGGAGTATCTAATTATTTGGAGTAAGCAAATAGAGGTAAAATTAATTCCTAAACCTTTATCCACCAAGACTTTTCATGTTAAGGTATTATTAATTCCAATATTAATGAATAGGGGTGGGTCATTAGCTCAAAAATAATTTCATCACTAATAATATCTTATTCAAGAAATTATATGGAGGGTTTCATAGAATAATAATGCAAAAATATGGTTTCAATAACATGAATTTACATAAGTGTGGGACCTTTAGAGATGAAAGTATGGATATCAAAATCATTAGTTGGGGGTTGTTCAATGTATTTCAATTATTTCATAAGGAATTTATGAGGATAATGAGAAGTTATTACTAATTCCATGAGTTGAATTTTTCTAAGCATAGAGTTAAGTTCATATAGAAAATTACAATGTGGTTTAGAGGGTTACATCCTGATTTCCTCACTAAAATTGATTTGCTTATTAAATAGATGTTGATGGGGTTAATGTTTAAATTATTATTTTAGAAAACTATTTTTATTTATGATAATGTATGGATAGACATATAATTATTATTTTGTGTGATTCATTACTTTTTGATTAGTTATACATGAGTTTCATATGTATGTGGATTATGCTAGTTCATTATTATTATGCTTTAGAAGAATTTTTATTGATTATCATTGTTACAAGTTAACTATCATTTACATTTTTGAGGTGAATGTAGGAGATAGTTCACTCTCCAGATAGATATGGATGGAGGGTATCATCAAGGAGGGTGATGTAGATGATTATTTTGAAGGTGGAGAGATTTGACAAGGAACCCTACACACAACATGTAATATAAATAAATGCATGAATGTTTAAGATTGAATAGTTATATGTTTCTCTAATTTCAATGTGTTTGGTTATTTCATGCTTGATCATGTTGATTGGTTTTTGATCTATGATTATATGCTATTTTGGTTATGGTTATAGTTATTACTATTATATATGATTATGATGTTGTTTCCATTATGGAATATTACAATTATATTTGTCCTTTAGATAACTTTACTTGTGAATTTCTAACTGCATGACTCCATATAGGCATGTACCTACATGCATTCAATAGAAAAAATATTGTTGTAAAAGATTTATAAATGTCATGGCAATAAATTACACTTGTAGTCATTTACAAATTGATTTTTAAATAAACATTAGCTAACCTAGATCCTAGGTGAAGGTGACTATTGTGGTACCTAAGATGACATGGTTTTTGAATACCTAAAGGTTATGTTGTGTATGAAACTTTGTTTTTTAATGTTCAATATTTTGATATGTATTCAAATTATTAAAATAAATTTTATGTTTATTGATAAATGATTTTTTCAAACCTAATTACGGAGTCATCATTTTTTTTGCTTGATCAAGCCATGCAAGTTGGAAGAACAAGGGTTCAAATATGAGTTGAGTTGGGATAGTAAGGTGACTATGTTATTTTGGAAATCGAAGCTAAAAGTTATTAGTTATGAGCATAATTTATGGTGTTATGGTGAGTCAATCTTGGGTATTTATGGATGAAGAAGGGTTCGCCATGAAATTATGGGTTTTGGGAGGCATGCAGATGGCCATGGAGATAATAAAATATGATGGGGCTTTTGGAATAGAGGAGGACATGGTCGATAGAGAGAAGATAGAATAAAAATGGACTCTTTTTTGTAGTCAAAGAAGAAAACTTATAATAGGGGCACTCAAGGGGTAGGGATTATTCTTTGATATACTATAAATTTATTTGTCGATGTTATATAGTTATTTTTTAAAATTAGTATAGGGTTTTCTTTTAAAATAGTTATTTTAGAATGTAAATCCTTCTAAGGAATCAAGGATTTGACCCTATGGGAGGAGGAATCTTCCCACAAAATTAAATCAATGAGTTGAATTAGGTATAACATGAAAGTGGGAGGTTAGTGTTAATGATGGAAACAAGTTTATTTTGTGTAATATTATTACATGATTGTGTTGTATGTTTCATTCAAATGTCAAGATGACTATGTGTTATTTTGTTTTCCATATGATTGTGTACTAGAAAATAGTGAATGTTTTAGAGACATTATAATGGTTATATGTTCAAAAGGTTATTTGGAATGTAAATTGGGTTTTTGTGATTGATACATGGTTGTGATGTTTGTTTCATTATTAAATTGAAATGGCTGTATGATTTAGTTTAAATGGGATTGATGGAGTTAAAAAATATTACCTGGAAAGTTAGGGTAATATAAATGAAATGGGTTTTGAACTTATCTAGGATTTATTGATGTTTGTGTTTAAATTTAGTTGGTTATATGCATTAGGGATAAGATTATTTTGCAATGGATAATTGTGAGTGTGTATAGTTATATGATTCGTGTGTTTGGTCATTTAGTTCATGATAGTTAAAATGAATATAACTCGATTTATTGTTTGAGAGAGTGATCAATGGGAAGAATTGGTTAGTCCATTAAAATTATGACTAGTGAGTTAATATTAACTACAGGTTTGGTATGCATAAAATTATTGAGTTTGTTATTTGTGATGAGTTTCTATAATGAAATTGTTATTGTATATTAATAAATTGGTTGTGATGATTATTTTTGAGTAATAGATAATAACTTGGATAAGTAATATAAATTATTACTATAGGTTTCCATTGTCTTAAATATATATAATTAGTAGTATATATATATAGGTACATAAGTTATGAATTGAACTGTTTCATAAAATTAAATGGTTATGTGTAATATTACTATATGAATGATTGAAAGATGTTTAATTGGCTGTGTTAGATGTATAGACAATGACTGATCTTAGACATTTATAAAAATGTGTGTGTGTGTGTGTGTGTGTGTGTGTGTGTGTGTGTGTGTGTGTGTGTGTGTGTGTGTGTGTGTGTGTGCATACATATATACACACATACATACATATATGTGTGTGTGTGTGTGTGTGTGTGTGGGGACATACTATATATATGTGGATAATTTAGTATGTGAAAATATGTTTATATATAGTAAATAAATGTATTTATATGCAAATTGTGATGTATTTCATTGATTTATAATATGTTGATTTAGTTATTATTTGAGTGGAAAATAATTAATTGCTATTTAGAAAAAGTAAACATTGTGGTTATTTTATTTTTTTAATAGTTTGGGATTTAATGTGAAATTCCTGAATTATGTTTAATTTTATTATAAAACTTATGAAAATGGGTGTTTTTACATAAAATTGGTAAATACTTAACTATTATAAATAATGTTAGTAATCAATTTACTTGTAATAGTGTCTTATAAAAAATAGACATTAGGCTGTAATGGAACATAGGAAATATGATAACAGGTTTTATGTTATTATTATATATCATGTAGTTTCTTTTGTATTTAAATACTATGGTATTGTTATTCAATCTATATGAGAATTCCATGGAATCTTGTATATAACTTATATAGTAAATTTTGGTATTAATGACTCTAAGAAAATAATTATGTGAGAAGGTTCTCATGCATTTATTTATGGTCATTAACACATAAAATAAATGAAATACGATTGAGTGTGTGTGTAAATATGATATATCTATGTGATATTTAATCTATATGAAAGTTTTGGCCAAAGTAATGTTTATATTTAAACATTATCATTTCACTTATTTGATTAATATGCATGTATGTATGATGTCATGTTAGAATGGAATTCTTTATGATATGATGTATGTAATGAATATCTTACAACACACGGGTTCTAATTGACTTATCAATACCTTCACTATTACAATTTGCTCATATATGAAGGGAGAGCCATTCCTTAATTGGTCAATTATGCAGGGGATCCATGGTATGTGGTTGGTGTGGAAAAACATTCTGATGATGCTTTCCCTCTCCTCCAAAGTCAACCAACAGAGACTTTTACTTATGATTGCATTATATATACTAGAGAGGTTATAGATACTTGTTTGTTTTGTGGAACAATGCATATATTTATATTCACTCTGATATAAAATCTTTGTATCATTGTAATTTGATGTCTAATAGTTGGCTGCTCTTATTGTATAATACTATTATTTAAACTTTCAACAGTTGGCTGAGATAATAATCAACAGATATACAATTTGTGATGGATTGAATTTACAATATTGATTAATGTTTTTAGTTTGATCATTATCTAAATGAATCACAACCAATTATTTGAATAAGATGTATTTAGTTAAATATCAAATATCTTAAATTATTTGAAAATAATATGGTGTAGATTACTAATGTAAAATATTTTTTTTACCTTTTTTGGGTTAAACCCAATGGGGTTCTAACATAGAGGAAGAACTAGAATGAGGCATAGGTTGATTAGGGATGATGTTATTAGAAGTGATGGAATAATAGGTTAAGGATCATATTATGGAGTTGGATCATCACAAATGGGTTATTCTAAAGAGGAAGTAGGATTAGTTATATTATCTTTAAGAATAAGTTTCTTGATATAGGGATTATTAGGTTTAGTGATAGGGTCTTTGTGATCAAGTTTATGATGGTAATTAACTTTTTCACATTCAAATATTAGGAATTATTGTAATATTAGTCATAATTAATATCAATATAATAAACATTTTTGTTGAAATGTTGTGTACTAGGATTTGAGGAAGATTTTTGAGATTTATGATTTGTAGATTTAAAAAAGGTTCATTTTTGAGAAGATTTAATATATTAATTATGGAAAAACTTTATCATAACATCATGATCAAAATCTTCTCCCAATATGAGGGAAACCAAATTTTTTGGAAGGGCACAACAAGTCTCATGAGAGTGGCCAATGTGGGCATGAAACCAAAAAAAAATGTTAAAATCCTACCATGATGGAGGATTAATAGTAGTATGGATGAAAGGTTTATAAGGAGATAAAAACTTCCTAATTTATGACACACTAAAGAGTGGCTAGGAGGGAGTTTGAGTGTCTTAGTTGGTGGCTACTGGTTTGAAGAGGCTTGAGTTGAGAATAGGTAATGGTTATTCCATTAGTTAAAGTATGGAAAGATTCCTTTATGAGATTATGAGAAGTTTCAAATTGAGCCAAAAGGAAATCTTGTTTTTTTTCTTGATCAAAGGCCTCTTTTGAGGTTTAGGGATAAAATATCCTAAACTTGTATTGAAGAGAGGTTTTAAGAGTAGTAACAAAGAGTTTGAAAATATTATCATCACTCATGTTAAGATCTAGTTTATGAGATAAAGACTTCCATCATTTGATAAAAGTGTGAGTAGATTCAATAATAAGTTGCTTATCATTGATGAAAAGGATATCAATTTTCAGGAAGATCATTATGTTAAAATTCTTTGACTAGAGAATTGAGTAAATCCTCTAGTTATATAATGGAATGTCTAGGGATTTGGTTATACCATTCTAACATGTCTCACCCGAAGGTTTTGAAAATAAGTTCAGTAGTGGAAAAGTTATTAGTGTGGACCCATTCTTTATAAATATTACCAAAATATTTAAGTAAAATAGAAATATCTTTAGTTTTATTAGATGATATAGTTGGAGAAATGTTTCCAATGTTTATGAACATAATAAAGGGTGCTAAAGGTTAATTTTAAAGATGTTGTAGCATTTTAATATGCATGAGAGTTTAAGGGATGATATTCCAATTGGAATTTATAAGAGAAGGAAGATTTTTGTTTTTGATTTTGTTGAGGCATGATGATTGGAGGTTGGTTATCCATTTTCAAGAAGTGATTTTACATTTGGAGTATTTTAGAACTATTAGTTGTTTACATGACATTAATTTTTTGAACCATTTATGCAAAGATTTGAGTTGTATCAATATGTGGGTTTTTATGAGAAATATTAGGAGGGGGATTACTAATAATAGTATTGAGAGGAATATTCCTAAGATTAGTAATGGTTTTCCCAGCTATGGTAGTATAATAATAAAGTTTAGATGAACTAATGTTCTTGTTATGATTATGAATGGTATTATCACCAATATTTTTAAATATATATGAATTATCTAGATCATCATTATGTATAATTTAAACCATTTTACATGTAATTAATATATATTTATTTTAGGAATAATTTCACCATGAAGTGTTAGGTTTAGTGGTGGAAAAGGTAGGTAGGAAAGAACAACCCATGTAAAATCTGAGTGGGTTGAGGCTAGTAAGGAAAACCTTGATATGTGACATTAGGAGACTAAATATATTATAAATTTGGTAGGAAAATGTGATTGGTTACTAAAAATAAATGATATCGACTAAGATGATACAATTGGTTATTATGTTGGTCAAAAGAAACTATATCAAATAGACTGATGTAGTTAAGGGGAAAAAGGTGGTGTTGTTGGTAGCTATTCAGATCAGAGTATATTGATCTAGTTGATGAGTTTGTTTTAAAATAGTAAAATGTATATTATATTGAGTTATTCAATGTAGTTTATAAGATAGAGGGATGATAAATAGACTTGTTGAACTGCATGATGTAGTATTTTAGGGAGATGGAGAAAATAAAAAATAAGTTGTATCAAGTTGTTTTATGTATTTAAGTAGGAATCAAAATGTGTCAAGCTATTTAATGTAATCAAGGATGTAAACACAAGAGACTAAATTAATCTATTCAATGTAATCTACACACATGTAACTATATCAATGTTGGCCAACTCAATAGAATTTAGGAAATAAAATAGGGAGATTAAAATTATATCAATTAGTTTAATGTAGTTTAGTGAACATGATGTTAAGAAATAGAATATATGGAACTGTTTGATATAGTCTGGTAGAAAATATAAAAAATAGAGAAGTGAAATATATAAAGCTATTGGATATAGTTACACATACAAGTGATGAGACATAAATTATATTGATAAATTATATTTAGTATGATATGGGATAATTAAAATTAATAGGAAACAAACTACTTCGATCTATTCGATGTAGTCTATAAAATAATTTCCTATAAGAAATAGAATGAAACTAAATTATATCAATATATTTTATACAATCACATAGGATGAGGGATGGGATATAAAAATATATACTATTTCAATTATTTTTTTATAGTCAAGGGTGAAAACAAAGGAGACTAGATCAGGTTGGTCAATTTAGTATGCACACAGGTAAAAATATTGATTCTAGATGATGTAGTTATAACACAACATAAAACTATATCGATGTTGGCCAATATAATTTGCATTAAAAATAAAATAACAAGAAATAAATTAAAATCTAATTATTTTTTCTAACTATTTTTCTTGAAATAAGATCAAGTGGATATACTAAAGGATTTGACTGATTTATATACTCTCATAGATACTAACTCATCCATTAGATAGTTTCGACCTGATGTTGTAGAGTAATGAATATGAAATAAGTAACATGACCATAACCTACTGGAATTATTTTAAGGGTAAGCTAAGAGTAAATTTTTGATGCTAACTAATAACTAATGCACTACAAAATCAAAAAGATGGATGGCTTCCTAAAGTTTAAAAAATAGGGAATCCTAAGTAATTTTGATATATTGTGAGGCACGTAGAAAATAAAGTCAATTTTTATCTCTGTCATATATTTTCAAGTATTGGGACAATCTTCTCACACCATGATGTATACAAATAATAGAATATGATTGGAAACAAAATAATGTGTAGCCCTTCATAATAGTAGCTAAGTAGTTTTAAAACTGTCAGATCATATTTTCTAAGAAAAGACAAGAAATAGAAATAAATTTAGAAAATCAATATCAAAAACCAATTTGTATCATTCAGTGATTTGAAATAAATAAAAAGTCAACTTAAAATAAAATGTGTGATTAAATTATGAAATGAAAAGTTAGTTTCCTTGTATTTAATTTAGGAGTAAAATAAATAGAACTATATTGGCATTGGATGATGTAGCTATACACATAATTCAAATATGTATCAAGTAGATCAATACTATATTAAAGGAAATATAGATATAAAAATTAATCTATGAAATCTAATAAATAATTTAAATCTAATCTAAAATAACTCAACCTAAGGTAGAGATAAAAATAAAAGAAACAACACAAACTTATACCTTAGTACCAATAAGCTTCTTCCATTGTGATGTGAATTTGATTAGCGCTCTTTGAATTGTGGTTGCTCACTCTTATAATGTAAGTTAAAATGGGCAGTGTTTTGATACAAAAATTCTCTTTGATGGCTTTAAATCACTTTATATTCACTTGTGAATTTGATAACACTTTGTTAGCATAAGTTAGGATGATCAGAGTGATGGATTGCATGCTTATTTATATATTTTTGAAGGAAAGATCAAATGATGGATGTTTATTTGAATATTTAAAATTATCCAAATAATATATGGTGGCTAATGAGTCCACATACATGAGGATGATGACCATTTCAAATGGTTAAGAGAAACATGGAATCAATTAGCTGAGTCACCAAGAATGGATCAAGCTTTTTGACAAGTCAAGGGATGACTTAAGGGTAGTTGAGGAAGTTGTGGGGTTGGTTGGTTAAGTCAACATGTGAGGGAGATAAAGGTAGAGGATGTTTGGTGAGGTATAAAATCTAGATTTAATAATTAAATTTGGATTAATAATGTGCATAATTGATTAAACTTGATTTATTAAATTATTTAAATAAGGAGTTAAATGAAATGAATTCAAATTTAAATTTGGGAAGAAGAATTAGGTAGTTTTTGGTGTATTTTGACACTAAATGTAATTTAGGTGTTTACATTTTACCCTTTGAAATGGTGTTGTGAATTAATACCATTTCAAAGAATAGTAGAAGTAGAGCATTGATGATTAAGAAAATGTTTCTCCAAATGAATGGGAATGAATGTGATGATGCCCCCTCAAGGGTTTGTTCACAAAAATGGATGAACACGAATGAAAGAGGAAAATGATTAAGTGCTTTAGACCATCAAGAAATCAAATTATTAGAATTGATGTTAAACTTGCAAGATTAAGGTATGTGTAAATAAGTTACCCCTAGTTGTGAACACTAGATAAATGATCTAAAAAAGAATATTTATCGCTTGAAGATTGCATAGTTAATTTATGCTCATGATGTAGGGGTCATGTGAGCAAATGTGGGAATGATATATCCCATCAATGGTAAGCTATGGATTTGAAAATGAAAAATATATAGTTTTAGGTTGTAGTGAAATTTTTATGAAAGTGATAATTGTAAGTAATTGATATAAATTTAGAATGCTTTGATTAAGATTTCCCTAAAATTTGAATAAAAATGGGTGAAAAATGAAGAAAATGAAGGGACATAAGAAAATATTTGAATTGGGGGGCTAGAGAGTATAAATATAAGGATAGGTGTTAAGAAATTCATTTGTGTAATTTGTATTTCTAAGGTGATTTGATAAAATTAGTTTTTGTGATTTGTGTTCTAGGTTTGCTAAGAAAAATAGACCGTATTTCACTTCACCATAATTACGGGGAGCGCTTGAGGAGACACTAGCAACTTGAGAGGAGTGGGCCTATGATAATTTAAATTTAATTCCTTACATTTTTGATTTAATTGAATTTATTAGGGTTTAAAATTATATGAGATTAATTCATGATTTAAACATTTATGAATTCGATAAAAAAAATTACAAATTTATTGATGGAAACTACAAATCATTAAACAGGATACTGAAATTGTTAATTAGGGTTGTGAATTTATTTAGGTATAAAATGAATTAAGGATCAGAAAAATTCACAATTTGTAGTTGTGAAATCATGAAAACAAGTTTTGAATTCATCAAATTAGGGAGTAAAATCATTAGAAAGGGATTAGGTTAGGTCAATTGTGAAATTGTAAGACATAACGATAAAATTAAATAGATTGACAATAAAAATGCTAAAATGAGTAGAAGAAATGTTTAAAATGTGAAATTGATGATGTGAAAGGTGAATTTGATAAAATAGATAGCGAAAATACTAAAATAATTAGTGAAAATAGGGATAGAATAAAAAGGGTTAAGTTAGCACATGAATAGATAGGCAAGAAACATAGAATAGCCAAAAAATCATATGGAGAAATATTTTTGTTTTTTTAATAGATTTAAATAGGTTTTATGATGATAAATAGAATTAACATTATGCTAATGTGATATGTTTATAGGAGGTATTACTTGTACTGACAACACAAGAGCATAGACCTAGGGATTTAGAGTGGATATCATAGTTTACTGAGTACGAGTTAGATGTACTAGAGGTAACAAGTTTATCATACATCATGTAGATGCCTAAGATCTAGGCAGATAAGGCTCTATTGAATGCATTTTTTGAGAGATGGAACAATGATATCAACACATTTCACCTACCAATAGGTGAGATGATTGTTACACTGGAGGACATATATTAGATTTTAGGGATCCCAATATGAGGGAGATGGGTATACTGGGGTCAGGGGCCACAATAAATTAATATATATAGAATTTTTGGGTATGGATTGATTTTAGTGGTTAGGGGAGGAGTAGATATAGATTATTATATGAATCTAGGTACATATTCATTGACTATGGTACTTGTTTTAGTCATCAGTGGCATCATGCTACCTAAAAAGAGTGAGAGGTTATGTCTAATTAACTTGTTGGATGTTATTTAGGATATGATAAAGATGGGGGAGAGGTCCAATTATGGGCCATGTGTACTCACACATCTTTATAGGGATCTACATCACATGGTTGATATACATGGAATGGAGATTGGTCCTTTCACCTTATTATAGGTATAGTGCTGGGAGCATATTGTAGTGGAGAGATCAATAGGGCATATGAACACATAGATAGAGGATGATCCTATTACCTATGGATGGAACCTAATTATAGGCATGTGGAGGCCACATTTGGGATACCTATAGTTTTAAAGGAGAGTGATAGGTGATGATCAGATCACCTAAAGACCATATAGAGAGATAGTCTTCTAGTGGGCATAGGATGGCTTATACATGGATTATATGATGAGTTAGTGTTACATTATGGGCATTCATAACTACATTATGGAGAGGTATTAACCTAACAGGGTGATTAGGTAGTTTGTAGTTAGACAAAACATCCCAATTAGACCTCATGTATTTGCATGAGAAGTTAGTGAGAGAGTTCAGTGGGGTATTATTATTAATCCCAAGATAATAGAGCATAGATGGACACACTTACATAAAGTGACACTGATTAATAGGAGAGACATTATTGATGATGGGGTAGTTTATGGATATATACATTGGTGGGATAAACAATGGATGATGAGACTTATAGTTCTTTACACACATCTAAGCACCTAGAGCCAAAAATTACTTGCTAGTTTGAGTAGATATCCACAAGGCCTAGGAATAGGATCTTGGATTAGGAGTGAAGTTATAGGTCATAGGGGAGGAAAATGAAGATGAGGTAGAGGAGAGACTATAGAGGAGATCCATATATTATATGTGGATATTATAGATGTTGGAAGCAAAAAGACTAAGAGGGGGGGTGATCAGTCTTCAAAATCTTACTTGTCAATTCCACTTAAGTAAACATGAATCATTCAATCAAGCACATAGGTCTAGAAAGAATAAACAAATATCCACATAAGCATGAAGTAAAATAACACAAGATAACATAACTTATATGTGAAAAACCCTCAAGGAAATGAAAACCCACTAATATCTAAAAATGGACTAGTCTTATAAGAAAAACACCAAATTTAGTGAAGTACCAACTTCACATGGAGCACCAACCCCAACTAACAAAGCACCAACTCAACTAGGATTTAGCAAGCACCCACTTGCAAGGAGGCACCAACCCCCTAGATGACTTAACACCAACTCAACCACCTGAAACACTTGATCACCTTAAGAACACCTTATTTCTCATATAATAGATGATGATATCTTTCCTTAGCTCTTCACATACTTTTATACTTATCAAACTAGCCTCTATCCTTCTTCACTCAACTAGCCCCTTTTTTGACTTGATTAGGTCATATATGTTGGAGGTTTGTCGATGATGTCTCCAATGTGACCACGGATGTTGATACGGTGTCATGTGTGTTAGAATGACAATGATAAAGTGTGATTCAATGTGCTTTAGTTTTCTTGCATGGTTATTTAGTGGTTGACTTAATGAGGTAATTGATGGATGATATTGATGGTATGGACATGTTTTAGAGAACCTATGGGTGTTATGAGTGCTTGGAGTTCTTGTGAAAGTGAAAAGAATTTATCAAAATAGTCATATGAAGGTCTAGGTTTATGTAGTCATCTTGACAGATAAGGTGGAGTGAGCAAATTGATATTATTGAGTATGGTCATTTGATGTATTAAGTTATATTTGATGTCAAATAGATCATGAGGTACTAGTGCATGAATTAAAAAGAATTTGTGTTTGATATCTTGAAGAGATATGGCACATGTGCAGGTTTGTAAGGATAAATAAGAAGTTGTGAGGCATCCATAGATATCTTGGTGAAGTTTTGGTGTGTCATTTGATCATTTGGAAAGAGAAACATGCATCTTATAGATTGAGAGAATCTAAAATTTCATTACACATCATGCGGATATGAATGAACCAACAAGTTTGTGCATTTAATATAGTTACTCAAAAAGTCAATAGTGGTCAAAGGTTTTCATGGAGATGTTGTCTATAGTGTCAAGAAGGTACCCTAAAGATTTGGAATCTTGAAGTGTTTTATAGTGCAAGATATAAACATTAAAAGTTTCTATAGTAGACTTTGATGGACCAGAGACTATCAAGTTTAACTACATTGAAGTTTGGGGTCAAATAGTTAAGACAGATCTAACGGTGAGAATTTAATTAGATGATGAAGATATATGACAAGTGTGAAACCTGTCAGATATAGATCAATAATGATCATGTGATAATTTAGCTATGGTGAAATGGAGTGTATTGAGTCAATAAGTCAATGTAGTGCTCAGATTATATGTAGAACTTCAAAGTGGCATAAACATGTTGACTAAATGGTACATTATGTGCAAAAGGCACACAGCTATCAAGTGGCACAATCACAAAAGTAAGGATCTAAGATCAATGGTGAGCATTAAAAGGAAAAGACTAAGATAATTATAAGGAGATTGATGTTGTGTATTTTTCCAAATTTTATAGGGAGCATGAGATGATGAAAAAATGTCCGATATTTAGTTTTTGAATAGTGACTATTAGAATTTGAATATTCAAATTTGTGAAGGAAAACCAGTGATGGGGTTTTGAGCTATAAATTTTGATATATGCAAAATTTGATGATGGATTAAAAATAAAAGTTGAAGAGGAATAAAAGTCACATCCAAAGATATTATTTATAAGTTTTTAATGTTAGTACATTCAAAGATATTGCATTCCAAATTTGACTATGTTTGACCATGTTCTACAAGTGACTCGAGAAGGAAAATTGAGTTGTTCTTGATAGTGTCTTGATGTTTCAAGATGAAATAACTATTGGAGAGTATTTAAAAATCCATGAATACTATTTTTATGGATTTTTAATGTTTGAATAATCCATATTCAATGTGAATAAAGGCTTAAAAGTTGACTATGTTTGTTGAATGCATTGGTATATTGAGTGACCACTTTATAGTAGTGTTAGAAGAGTTCTGAGTAGAATTGAAGAAGAAAATGAGCATGGAAATGTTCAATAATTCTCTAAGGATTATGAAAAGGAATTATTTGTAATATTATTCCCCTATTTATATATGGAGATTCAAAATAGTATAACTATATTTTGACTGTATGTGACCAGTCTAAGTGGTCATTATGAGAGTGTTGAATTGAGTGCTTAAAACCTATGTTGAACTGTATAAATCACATGGAGGTGTATCATAAGTCTTGAAAGGTTCACCCATGTGATATAATCATATGTCTATGTGAAATATTTGAGTATTTGCTTCAAATATTTGAGATAGTGGTTTTTGTGTATTAAGACCAAAAGAGCATGGAGACCTAAATGGTAGGTTCAAGTGTTGAGTTGGTGTTATAGGTGGCATGGACCCATGAGGGAGTTATAAAGGGTATGTTATAGATTATATTTATGTGTTTGAATCATTAGTAAAGGATGAAGGTTCTCCAAGTAGTCTCACATGTAACGTGTGAGTATGAAGGCCTAATTATTTTAGGTCTCAATAAGACCTAATGGTGGTTTGGGGCTAATGAGGTAATGACCGATCTATGAAGAGTGTGGTTATCACATGTAATGTTGGTATATACATATTTTAAGTGTGTTTAAAATATGTAAATCATATTATCCAACCAAGATGGGTCAAATGAAGAGAGTGCTATAAGTACAAGGTCTAATAGGACTAATTATGCTAGTTAATATAATGTGGATTGAAACAAAGGAGAGAACCTTTGAAAGAGACTATGTAGGTCATTGAGGACAAATAGAGAGTAAAATAAGAGTATTCATGATTTTTTGATCAAGGTGATGAAGGTAAAAATGTAGGTTATTGGACCTAATGAGCTTAGAAGAGGTAGATTGAGTGAGTAAGCCCTATAGGCTGATTGAGTGAGTGTGCTTAGTGGATGGATTAAAGCATAGAGAAGGTTGAGGATTGTGTGCATGAACTATAGGTCATGTTTATGATGTTGTGATAATTTTTTTTTAATTTTTATGATTGTGTATGTTGTAAGAATTAAAGAGTGATCCAAAAGGGTGTTTTGGATGCATGTCTTGATTGTGAAAATTTGTGAGAGTGTAAAGGGGAAAGAGTGCAAGTAAGAAAAGTCCATCATCAGGTGTAGAAGACATCAAATCAAAAGTGCAGATTAGATAAAGGTATATGTGTTTGTGTTTGGTTTCCTAGGGGGTTAGTTCCTCCTTGTGGGATGGGAGTCTCACTAAATTAATGAATGAGTGTTCCTTGATTAGTTGGTGTTGGTTTAAATTTTGAATCTTGTCTTTATAGGACTATAGTCCATATTGCAGGGTTTGATGGGTTTTATCCTCCAAGAGGGTTTCCCACATATATCATGTGTTATGTTTTAAATCTTTTTATATCTTACTTATTCATTGTAATGGTTAATTTTTATACATCATGATTGTATGTGCTGAATGTTTAAGAGTTGGGAATTGAATTGGATTATTTGACATCACTGATTCACCCTGCCTCTCACTAATTTTACCTCTAACGATATGACCTTGATAGTTATATGTAGAATATCTATCAAAGATTAATCAATAAAAATATACACTCCTATGATGGTATATAATAACTTATTTTTCTTACCAATGTTCTATTATATTCACATGTTCTCTCCACCCCACATAGGCCTAAAATTGCCTAGTATTTATACAAGTCACTTGTTCATAGCCTTATTAATTGGATAAACATAGTTACCATCTTGGGTTGGACATGAAATGTATATTAGGAAATTTTAAATACATGGATAAAATGTTATTTGAGTCCCTTTAGATCTGAACTACCTTAATTAGGCCTTATCTCATCTTTAGGCCTCAAGAAGACCTAATCCCATTAGGTCTACTTAGGATATGCTACACTTTGTCTTCCTTGGAACACTACCAAACTAGACATATGAAAGGAATGTATCATAAAACACTCAAATATATCCCTAATAATATCATCTATGCTTCATAACACTTTTTATCTCAAACTACTACTTGGAGCACATAATTAGTACTATACATATTAGCCCTGTGCATACTCATAAAGTCTATTTTAAACAATGAAGTATAAAAATAATTTTTACAATAAACCATGGAAAAAAATAAAATATAAAAATATATATGATCTCAGGGATATCATAATATATTTTATAATTCACATCTTAGGGAAAAATTACATAAAACCTTCTCTGCAAGTAGCCCACTTAGAACTGCCAACTAGCCTCAAAACATAGTCATGGAAAACTTGATCTACGACACCTAAAAGAGCACTTACCATGAAAAATGACACATGAAAAATATTATTTTAAATATATATATCATTTTAAAGTATAAATATCATAATGTCTAATGTCAAATATTGGTCTTGCAGACCAATCTTTTGTATTCAGTACACACAGTCAAACCTAAACTAGATAACCCATTTTGGCTTCACCATTTCAATCACTTGCACTAACTTAAAAGATTATAAAAAACATGTATAGGTCATTAAAATTCATAAAAAAAAAAATTATGTGCCTTTGTTACATAAACTCATGGCATAGATCCTCAAAATCATCATTGTAACTTACTTACCCAGAACTACCAATTTGCCTTGAAGACCAGTCATGGTGATTTTTAATTTCAACACTTGTATGACCATTTATAGATACTATTTATACCTATGGATGATATTATTATATAATTAAAAAATTATTAGATATAAATATAACATGTTTAAATATCAATATTGGTCTTTTATACCAATCTCATAACCTTGCACCTTTAATGTCTTATCTGTACTAGATAGGTCACTTTATGAGAAACATTTTCATCATATACAATGATATAAAAAACTTATATCCAAAATGGAAATGTATTTAAAAACATATCTGTACACTTTTATTCATCCCTAATCCATGATAGTACATCCCTAATTGATTTCTCACTTCTACTTGAGTTTCTCACTATTTGCACCATTAGGCTTGTTAGTGATAGGTTGTCTTGGATGACTAGTTTAACATACATGAGGGATATAAATTAATAAAAAAACAAAATGGAAATAAATTAAAATTCTCAATATTCAAACTCCATCCATTTATAAATATTGACTTGGCCAACTCTGATTACTATAGAAAATATTCAAGAAATAAGGCCTTTACGATAGGGTTAACTTACTCACCTGAAAAACCAATCATGATCAGAGGTGAATGATAAATTTTTATACATGATAAAATATCTAAAATATCCAAAAAAATAAATTTTTAGAAATTTGTTATAACATCTTTCACATCAGGCAAGTGTTAGGGTTTTATAGAGGGTTAACACTATTTTTGGTGTTAACAATTTTTCATAAAGGATTGCCCCTCATTTTAAAAAATAATGCCTATATATATTATATAGGACCATTAACCATATATCATCAATATATTATGTTCTCATGTAGAGGTTACACATGCCAATGAACACTTGAAATTTCTTTTCAGGTTGAGAACCCTCCATTCTGTGCACTCGAGAGACCATAAAACACTTTATCTTGCCTTAACATTAAAAATTTGACCTAGAAATTGGTAAAAATATTTTAAAAAACATGAAATACCTATGAAAATTCTCATTTGTCCATAATTAACTTTAAATCTAAAACTCATATCTCATTTGGCCACCATCTCTCTCTTTGCTTGCTTGGACCTTGACTTACAAACCACATTAGGTCTTGAAATTGACCTTAAAGCATATTTCATGCATTATCCACATAAATTACATGATAAAAATATATATAACATGATAAAAAAATGTCAAACATCCTTTATATGCCTTGATAATAAATCATGATGCCTCATTAGGCCAAGCAGGGTCTAGAGGTGGTCAAGTTCCATACCAGGTTTGTAGGTCCTACCCTTGTAGGCTCAATATGAGAATCTCATTAGTGATCCAATGCCTCATGTAAATTATAAAAAAATTAAAACAGCCTCTCATTCCTTTGTGCATTCATCTCACCAAGCCACCAAGCTCATATCTTCTCATAAGGTCTCTTCATGCCATGACTAGTGTCATGACTAGGCTTCTCAAGAACTTGATTGAGACACCGCTTGATGCTTCTACACTTTTTTAACATTAATTTAATGTTCCTTATACAATATCATATCTATGTACATACCTATCCATGCTCATCATGCACAAAATCATGATATGACTATGCTTGTTATGACTAGGCTTCTCAAGGCACCTTGTAATCAAGGATTGATACTCAAACATAATTATCTTATAATAAACCATAAAATAAACCTAAGAAGAATCATTAGGTTACCTTTAAATTATCTCTAAATATACAGACAATAATTTTCCTTCAAATTCTCTCT
Organism: Torreya grandis; assembly: GCA_037957365.1. NCBI lineage: Eukaryota > Viridiplantae > Streptophyta > Pinopsida > Cupressales > Taxaceae > Torreya > Torreya grandis. Next base: position 6,841,721 of record JARHVA010000143.1, read on the forward strand.
TGTCACATGGCTTCATTATCACATCAGACACACAAGCTCATACCTCATATATCACTTACCATGCATCTTTACTAGATGTAACTTGACATCAATGACATCAACCTTAAAATAAAATGAAATCAACCTTTAAATAAATTAAATAACTTATCAACAAAATTTCCATTTGTAATTGATGGTAAAACATCTTCAATCTACTCATTCTCATCTCCCCTAATCTAGTCAAGTTCCATTCTTGAACTTTATCCCCCTTGACATTAATGATAAAGGGTATTAAAAAAACTACCATCTAGAACTAAACCTTCTTGTAACACAAATTATGAAGCATCATATTAACATAATCCCCTTTAATCAATGTATACCTCCTTTAATTAACTCAGGACATAAGTCCACTTCTCAACATAGATCAAGCTCAGTCAACAACCTGAATAACTCCCCTCAAACCAAACATCCACCATGATTCTGCTAAATGAATAGTGTCTCCATGAAGCATAATGGATTCACCCCTTTACATATATAATTAAAACAAAAAAAATTAAGGAGATTCCTAGATCTTCATTCTCTCACAATACTAAATATCCTTCACTATCTTTTTAGGCTTAATTGACACTATGGGCTTGATTTCTCCATCAACCATTTGATCATCAATATGAACTGACAACATACATTCCTAACTTTATTTCACATTTAAAGTATGTTATATCATATAAAATAGTCCACTTGAGCTTTTAGACTGATCATGATCCTTATTTTCTATCTTTGGTTTCCATACATTCATTTACCTTCTTTCTTACACTTTAGGGGCTTTAAACCTCTTGTTTTGAATTGATTACCTTCTAACTTTGTTAGGATATGATATTTAAATGTGTTATACATTATGATAATTGTACCAAACTACCTTGTACATACCTCTTTACTGATTTGAATTGTGACTCCTTCCATAGTCCCATGGGTACTCATTCTTGGAGAGTCTTCTACATTCTCTTATTCTATGACCAAACTAACTGCATACAAAACATTATCCATTGAATGAAATAGCATACCTCATAGCATTAGGATATTTTATAGGTCTTTTCAATTTAACCTCCTTGTCTTCACTAACCTTCTCTTTGATTTGAGCTACTACCTTTTGGTCTTCTTTGAAACCAAGACCTGTCTTATCACTTGTAGACTTTTGACTACTCAAGATGTCATCTATATCCATAGTGATCTTTTGAAACTTCACAAAGATCTTTAGCTTGATAGATGCTTGATCTAACTTAACCTTCAGATACTCTACTTTAGTTCATACTTGGTGCATTCTTCCTCTTTAGCCTTTAGTATTGCATTGACTACCTCCATCTATACCTCAACTTGATTGATGATCTCATCATACTCCCTAGAAGTGTTACTCAGTATTTCCTAAAGAAAGCTGATATTCTAATCCTATTCCTTAACTAATGATATTAGTTTGTGATTCTTTCTCCTTTAGAACTTCAACTCCTCTAGGGCACTTACCAATTCTACCTCAAGATTCACTTCAACTTTTTCTTCATTTGATTCTAAATCAACCATGAGGTTGTTCCCACTTGAGGAAAAATCATTGTTTGATTCTATGTCCATAAACAATGTTTCATTATTGTCATGTTCAGGTTCATTATTGCCATCATCACTATAAGATGCACTTGAGTCACTTATATTAGAAGAGTTATCTTATTTAGTATATAAGCTTCTCTTGTTCTTAAAATTTCCTTTCCTATCTTCATACTTTCTAAACTCATTTTTTTTTAGGCTTATAGGACTTATTATCATCTCCATGATGTTCATCATGTTCTTCATTATGCTTAGATTTATCCTTGTTAGGACATGTTGACCAAATTTGACCCTACAGGTCAAATTGGGATCCCTATAGGTAAAAACTTGATTTTTAGGTGTTTATGGGTCCAATATATTATGTATAAAGGTGTATTATAGAATAATTTGTGTAATTTAAAGTTATATGAGGATTGGTCCTTAGTCTTTTTAATCCTTTTAGTCTTAGGAGTCATTTTGAGGTTAAAAAGGGGTATTTAATGACTTGTATAGATTTATTGGGAAGTGTGAAGGTTACGAAAGATGATGTCACATCCCATGTGCCCTAAGAGGTCTTAATCAACTATCATAACTAAAAAGTGGTAGGTTATTCAAAAGAAAGGGCATTTTTCTTGAGAAAAAAAGAGAGTTTGGCACTTGTATGACCCATGGGTAAGTGTGCCACATGGGAAAATATCATAGGATGTCTTTTTAGCTTCCTAAATCTTAGTTTCAAATTTTAAATTCTCTAGAAGTGCCATTTTAGGCTCAAAACCATTATTCTCATTTTTCACCCTTCTAGGCACACAAAACCAATCTTCAAGTTTGTACTTGGTATAAATAGTAGGGAAGGTTTTAGATAAAATGCCTTGGGGAGGTGAAATTAAACTTAGATAGATTCATTTAAATAATAATATTTTGAATAATGGTGGCTTGTGATTTATGAACCATCCTCATGAAATTGACTATGTTTTTCTACCTACTAATCTATGTACCTTATAGGTTTTGCCTTGGTTTGAGAAATTTATTATGAACCAATTTCTAAGGTTGATTATGTATGATTTTAGATTAATTATATAATGATACATATTCTTGGTTTAGTTCTTTAAGGTGTTGGATATGCAAACCATCTCGTGTTGAAAGAAGATATACCATTCTATGTTATAGGTAGTTTTTCACCATTTTCAAGAACTTAATGCTTGATCATGGCTTCAAAGGATGGATATGAGTTAATTATTATTTTTTAAATGTCCTCTTATCTCTTTACCTCTCTAAGCTCATCTTTCAAGGCATACTCTTTAAACATTATGTAGCCAATTTGGCTAAAGATTATCATACATAGTTAGTTTGGAGCTATGCATGGTTATAAATAAGGTAAATGGAGCCATATGGTGTTTAAAAATGTTGATAAATCTATTTAAAACATATAAAAATTACTAAATTTCCATATGGTTCAATAAAAGGGGATTGTTGCAGTCATGAGAAACATTTATACATAGTCTGCCATTAGTGAGCATCTATAGGTGCTTGGAAGAGAATTCGATGTCGAATAGGGTGTGTTTACATTTGTTTTAGACCATTTTATATGTGAGTAGTAAATTTAGAGGAATTATAATGAATCTATAATCCATTTGTGGTTAAGGTAATGCATACTTCCCAAGTTGTACTCATTGACTATACATGGAATGCAACCACCAATAGGTGAGATCATAGAGATGTAAAGGTACCTGAATGGAAAAAAGAGAACATGGTGAGTCATTTTTGTAGTTATAACATGTATGTTTGAGCATGGAATACCTAATTTGAGGTGTAAATTTATCACTTTGAAGTGGAGAAACCTTCAAAACATGAGAAGATAGGTTTAGGACCACTTTCCCTAAAATGTAAAAACATAGGTCTAACCCTTTTTTTTCAAGATAATATAATACATTAATCAAAGGTTTGATGCATCCTATTATTATAATTTTTAATTTTCTATCAAGGACAATAACTTGGCAAAGTTTGGGGTTAGGAAGATTAGTGGAAGTCAACTATTATAAGGTCCAAAGATGCCCCTAAAACCACTAAAACCAAATAGTAATATCTACAGGTTTGAACCCTTAAGTGGCCATTGTTATACTAAAGAGAAAACAAGCCATATTATTATGTTTTTATGGCCTCATGGAGTGAAAGGAATAATAAATGGACATGAAGATCATGAAGGTGATGTGGATATATATTATTTCAAGTCTCATTTGCACCTATAGGTATTTTATCAAGAAAATACTCACCTACAACAAGGTAGATAGTAGGTTAGGAATGGTTTATAAGTGATGTTATATAGGTGTTTTTCCATCGTAAAAAGTCTTATATGGTGAAAATTAACCAAATTATGTTTAAGAGTTATATATAGAGATTAATATGCATGATTTAACCCCATTTAACACATACAAGCTGGCTATAGGGTCATTATAGAGAGTAGATTATACAACTTGAGGGTTGAACCTCTTTCTAAGCATATAATGAATGAATACATTATATATGGTGTATATATATTCAAGGATAATGTAAAAAACATAAATAAAAGCCTAAATAATATAAATACACCTACAATATTTCATCTTGCCCAACACAATTGACTGTGTTGACTGGGAAAGACACTGAACTAAGGGGTGATGGTCCTTGATATGGGAATAGCCCAAACTTGAGAAAATGGGTTAAAGTAGGTGCATAATGATTGAAATGGACTAAGGATAAGTTTAAAATTTTTTTTACCCAAGATAAATCATACAATTATCACCTACAAGTTTCCTTTTCCTCATAAATATAACCCTACAGTCTGGCAGTAGGTTATTATGAAGCTTGAAGATAAATGCCTTGAGGATAGGCCTTAATATAAGCACTGAAGGAACAAATATATATATGGAATATTGTGGATATTTTAAAATAGTACATAAAACATGTAATAAGGCCTAGATCACATACTAGTATACTTACAGGACCCTAAAGACTCCTACACAGTCAACTAGTAGTGACTATGGGTATATAATGAGATGAATATGGCACCTAAGTATGCATTGGATAAGTAAAAATTAATTATAAATGACCATGGAAGCATTAAATGGGGATTATTAAATGTATTTAAGGCCTAAACATGTAGGAACACCTACAGGAATCACACTTGAGGGAGGAAAAGAGCAGGACACAGTCAGGGTTTTATATTTAAAGTTTTGAGTGTCAATATAAGGAAAGAGGTATGTAGGGAGGTTAAAGTGTTTTTAAAGCTTAAAAAACCTTCATAAAGACTAAAATGTACTAATTAAACTCTCATAGTGTTCCATAAATCAACAAAGGATCTCTAGATAAGCAAACATATTCCACATGCTAAAAACCCTACATAGTCTACCTATAATAGTCTGTCTTGGGTATTTAAGAGTTTGGATGGTAAAAAAATAAAAAAGGGATAAATTTTGGTACATAAAATTTTTATGTCTTATATAGGCCCATAAAATATTCATATTTTTCTGGGTAAATATGGGAGTGCCCTCTATTTTGTCTCAGATAGAGGGCACTCCCTTTGTGCATGAAACCTACAATCTTTGGAAGAATGGGTAAGAGGAGTAAACTAGAAGATAAGGAGACAATTAAAAAAGGTATGTAAGGATATATAACACATATAAAAATAATAGAAACTAGGCATAGAGGAAGGAATCCTAATAGGATGATCTAAAACACAAAGGTTGTAGATAGGCCTATTGGGCATAATTTAGGCCTAGTATCCAAATGGGGGGTCATTCACCATTATAGCATGAGATGATAATTCCAATGGATTGAAGCATTATTTTGGGGTCAATATAGAGGTGATAAATCTTTTATAAGGTAAATAAACCCCTAAAGAAGCCATTTTTGGCTTAAAGACAACACTAGATCTGTAAGAAAGGGAAAGAAGAGTTCGATAGGGAAGTTTGATTGTTTACATATTTCATGAGACGATGCATGGATGCCAAAGGAGTTTGGAGGAGTTATAATATGTCTTAAAACTTGATTTTTTGGAATTATTTTGAGTTTCTAATGTCAAGTTTTTATGAGCAATGCTTAAGAGTGAAAATAGGTCTAAAACCCTTACAAACCCTCAGTGAAGACCTGATGGAGAAAATGAGGATGGAAAGCTGATATAATGGCATAGTTTGTATAAAATAGTGATTAAACCTTATATGGGACTCTCTCAGTCTCCTCCCGACTCTTTTGAGCTATATGGAATTGTATAATTGGAGTGAAAAATAGGATATTTCTAATGTTTTATGCATTATGTAGGTTCTAAGAGGTTCCAAGAGATGAAACCAACTTTGTGGGAAATATTAAGACTTGTGATAACTCCACACGTTAATTTAATTCCTCATAACAACTATTAAGTACCTCAACTATTTGCTTCAACTCAGCCAGTCAAAACTAACATAGTGACTAAGCTAGTGAGAAGGGTAGAAAACTTCATATGAGTTGATTTTAAGGTGTACCTGATGCTTCTAAGGGAATTGAGGGTCTTTAAAATTTTTATCCACTCCATCTAATGGTTTTTTATATAAAATTTAACCCAAATTTGAGTCCAAGTGTGTAAGGTGCATGAAGGAAGAGTTTTTTGGACTATACATGATGAAGGCTCCTTTCCAAATGATTCCAGATGACCAAGCCTATAGCCAATACATGGAGAGGCATGTATAAAATATATCCCATTTATTATAATCATAATACCTATATTTAATCAGTTTTATGATGTTTAAATAGGTCCAAATCATGAAGGTAATTTTCTAAGCCAAAATGAGGAGTTTCATGCCACTTTTCATAAGTTTTATGACTTATATAGACACATGTGCTTCCTAACCTTGGATGGTTCATCAAAAATACTCTTCTCATTCAAAATTAACTAATTTTCTCATCTTGACAAGTGTCCTTGTGACCCTTGGACTTCTCTCTTCTCTTCTCTCTCTCTCAAGTTCTATAAGAACTAGCCATTTTGGCCATTGTAACTTATGATCCTCTTGAGTATGGTGAAGCTTTACTCATTTACATACCATTTGGTCAATAAGAATAATAATTTTTACCTCTTTATGACTATTTATAGTGTGTTCTACTTGAATGTTGGATCTTTCTTAGTGAAGACTATGGATTCCTTAGTAATTGTCTCATTCTTTCATCTTATTTGTAGTTAGAAAGCTTCTTCTTGTAGGGAATGTGAAGTGTTCTAGGAAGTGTCAAGGTTAAGTGAGTTAGTATATTCATTAATTCCATTAAAATACTCTTGTATACTCCTCCTATCTTAAACATTCATCCATAACCTCATAATATAACATTGATGTCAGAAGGTGTAGATTGAAGGAGTGTTGTTTGGTTAGTCTCTTGGTTTTATGTGTAATATGCATCTAGTTAGAAGTCATAAATATATTTTGTGTATCACATCCCTTATAATGGTTTGATTTAAATCATATATCTCTCTTTCCCCCACCAAATTTTAGGTGTAGTAGTGATCCAAAGTGGTACATCAAGGGAGCTATGCCTATCTAGAGATTCACCTTATCCTTAGGCTAACCAAAAGATTATAAGTGTTTTAATTGTGTCAATTAGATGAGGAGAGCTTAATAATATCCTAAAAGGGTGAAAATACAAGTGAAAACAATTTTTGGCATGCCCAGTGGGATTTTTAGTCGAAGAGGTTGAAATATTTTTGGTGTTGTCTTTTAACAATCAGCCCGTGGAGGCATCTATCAAAGCATCAATGATGAATCTAAAGTTACATCAGTTGGTAAAGTAGCCAAAGTATTCATTTTGAATATTTTTGATAACCATTACTTATGTTATTGCTTCCTAATGAATTTTCATGGCTGACCTTGGTGTTGAGTACTATTTTACATGAGTTGGTGAGACATTTCAAGCTTATGGCATTCCCTATCAATAAGAACAAGTTCTTAATTAGAAATGTCATTATCCTTATCAGATTCAATTTCAAGTGTACCATCCCATTCATGAAATAGATTAGTCATATATCTATCCTTTTCAATATCTTTCTCCTCTTAGTCAACCTAGCCATTTCTCAACTCAGTCTATTTCCACCTTTAAGAAAACTCTTTTGAGTTATGAGAAGTACATGTTGGATATTGACACACAAAAATGATATGGTCTAGAGGTTCCTATTAATATTATTCATAATGTGAGAGATGCATTATATATGGTCAAAAGAGAATGGGCACCTATTGAGAGAGCCAATTGGCAAAGGCTCACAAGTGAAATGCTAGCTATGAGTGGCTTGGTTTTTTCCTTAGAATATAGGCTAAGAATTCATGAAAGGTAGAATCAAAAAACAATAAAACTTCATATATAATTCATTAATATTTATACCAATAATATTTTAATCCTACTCATGATCCCAATCAAGCTTATCAAAGTCACCCTTTTCCTAATCAATTGGAAGAGAAAGTTGAAAAGATAAACCTTGTTTTTGAAGCTAATCTTGATAGGTAGATTGATTTAGCTAATATGCATATGAAGTAGTCCATGTAATTATTAAAATAAGTGGAATTTAAGCCCTCATTTCCATCTCCCATTAAATATCCACCTCAAGAAAAGACCTCTAGATATGAGATCCCAAGTTGGAGACAAGGTGGAGAATCCAAACCTAAGGAGATTCCAAGTATCTTGAATACTTCATCCCCTCCTCAAGTTGAATCACCACATAAATAAAATAATCCTAATCCTAACATCCTAAGCTGTAATAAGATAGTTGAGTCATGGGGAAAGAAAGAGGAGAAAAGTCTTGATAAAGAGTGTGAATTTGAGAAGGAGCTTGATCCTATACAAACCCCTCCCACCCTTCCTAAAGAGACCTCTTGTATTTCATATCATCCATCTTGTACTCATAATACTCATTAATATTCCTATGAAATTTAATAAATATTTTTCCAAGATAACCTAGCGAAGAAAATTGAAGAGTTAGAGTCAAGGATCAAAGTGTTGAGTCAAGGTGTGATGGAAGGTTTAGACCCAAAAAAAGATCTTATGCCTAAACACAACCCATATAACCTCCCTCAAGAGAGTGATCAAGATAAATCAGATTTGAATGAAGTAATTTTAAAATTTAAGGAAGAAAAACAATCCATTTTATCCCAAGGTCTACCTCCCCTTCCTTAAGAGCTTCCAAAAGAATCCTCTACATTTCACTCTCAATCTGATTTTGAGTTCTGTGTGCCACCTCCACCAACTAGCTCATCTTGTCTTCACCCCATAACCATTTAAATTTATGGAACCATGGTATAGGAGCATAAGGAAGAGTATTTTTTTGATAAAAACTCATAAATCTTACTTTAAAAAATCCTACCTCCTTGGCAGCCTCATTGGACTAAGTCACGTGACTTCAAGATGCCTAGTCTTAGAATCACAAAGAAGGAGATTGAAGACCTTGCAGTCCTTGAGGAAAAAAATAATGTTAGGATGGTTGAGATCAAACTTGATATCCCTTAAGAGCTTATATATTCTAAATAAGAGGTGGTATATTGTGTTGGATCTTCATATTGGGTTGATATGAAAGAATGTCTTCTTTTTGCCAAAGAGGAAGAAATAGTCCATGGTTCTTCCATCACTATGAAATATATCATGGATGGGAAATAAAAAGTTCCTAATTATCCTTGGAATGATTTATTTTTAGTCATTTGATCAGGTTATACTCCTCTTCAAGGAAGCTATGATCTAGTCAAAGATGGATAAGGCCCTTGGCACTCACGTGAGTATGCAAATGAAAAACAACCTTTCAAATCTATCCTTATAAGAGGTATATGCATCTCATGATGACATATTTGAAATCATTAAGATGGGATATCATCATCTCAATAAGTAGGGAGAAACACGTTATGTCTTGAAGGATGGAATAATCTCTTATTGGCCTCAATCTTCTAAAGAATAAGAAACTAATCCTCTTGAAGCCATGCCTACCAAGAAGATACTAGTTGATCATGAGATGAAGAGTAGGTAGAAATATGAGGTATTTTTAAAAGTTCAAGAGGAATATTTTTATATTGGAGACCTATTTTTAGATGTTCTACTTGATAGTAGATCAAGTGAAGTGTCAAGGAATAAGTTTGATCTATAAAACATCCAATTCAAAAATAAACATGTTTGGCACTATGATTCATCTCATGAAGAAGAAGATTCAAGAAGATTTCCTTTTGATCATGGAAAGGAGGTATTCTTAGTTTCTTTCTAATTCCCCTAAGTGCCCTGAGCACATGTGTGTGTGTCTTATTTGTGTGTTTATTTTGTTTGGTGTGTGTCCTTTGTTTTGTGTGCTTAAGGTAGTCAAGTGGTTTTGTCTTGATCAAAGATTATGGTCAAAGGTCTCCTTATTTTGTTTTATATTTTAGATAAATCCCTAAGCCCATTGGACTGATAAGGTTACTGGTTTAATTAGTATAACAAGCATACTACCCCTATGAGTCACCAAATTTGGAGGTCAAATTAGGACCCCTATAGGAATAAACTTTATTTTTAGGTGTTTATGGGTATAATATATTATGTATAAAGGTGTATTATAGGTTAATTGATGTCATTTAATATTATATTGGCCTTGGTCCTTAGTTTTTTAAATCCTTTTAGTCATAGGAGTCATTTTGAGGTAAAAATAGGGGCATTTAATGAATTTTACAGATTTTTAGGAAGTATGAAGGTTAGAAAATATTATTTCATATCCCATGTGTCCTAATAGTCTTAATCAAATTTCATAAATGAAAAGTAGGAAGTTCTTCAAAAGAAAAGGTAGTTTTCTTGAGGAAAAAGGAGAGTTTAGAACTTGTACGACCCATGGGAAAGTGTGCCACATGGGAAAAGATAATATAATGTCTCTTCATATTCCTAAAGCTTATTTTCATGTTTTAAAGGATTTTTAAGTGCTATTTTAGGCCCAAAACTATTTTTCTCCTTTTTCACCCTTCTAGGCACAGAGAACTAGTTTCCACGTTTGTACTTGGTACAAACAACAAGGGAGGTTTTAGATCAAAAACCTTGTGAAAGTGAATATAAAATTATATATCTTAATTTCCATAATAATATTTTGGATAATGGTGATCTATGCTTTATGAACCATCCTCATGAAGTTGACAGTGTTTTTTTACCTACTAATCTGTATACCCTATATGTTTTGCCTTGGTTTGAGTAAATTTAATATAAAATAATTAATAAGGTTAATTATAAACTATGGTTTCTTCATTATATACTTATATATATGATTTTTTAGTGATTTAAGGTGTTTGTATATGCAAACTATCTCATGTTGCAAGAAGATACACCATTTTGTGTATAGTTTTCCACCATTTTCAAGAATTCATGCTTGATCATGGTGTAAAAGGATGGATATGAGTTTATTATTATTATTTAAATGTCCTATTATATACTTACCTCTCTAAGCTCATATTTAAAGGCATAGTCCTTGAAGGTGCAGTCAAAAAACATCATGTAGCCAATTTAATTAAAGACTGTCATACACAATTAGTTTGGAGCTATGCACGGTTATAAATTATGTCTATGGATCCATATAGAGTTTAAATTTTTTGATACATCTCTTTGAAACATATAAAAAATATTGGACTTCCATATGGTGCAATAAAAGGGATTATTGCAGTCATGAGCAAAATTTATACATAGTCTGCCATTAGTGAGCATCTACAGGTGCTTGGAAGAAAATTCCACATTGAATAGAAAATATTTAAATTTGTTTCATAACCTTTGAGATGCAAGGATTACATTTGGAGGCATTGGAATGAATCTATAATCTATTGGTGGTTAAGGTAATGCATATTGCCCAAGTTGTATTCATTGATTGTACATGGAATGTAACCACCTATAGGTGGGATTAAAAAGATGTAAAGGTACTTGAATGGAAAAAAGGGAGCATGGTGAGTCATTTTTGGAGTTATATCATTTATTTTTTATCATGGAATACCTAATTTGAGGTGTAAATTTAGCAATTTGAAGTGGAGAAACCTTCAAAACATGACAAGACAGGTTCATGCCCACTTTCCCTAAATTATAAAAATAGAGGTCTAACCCCTTTTTGTCAAGATCATATAATTAAATGATAAAAGGTTTGATGCATCCTATTTTTATAAATTTTTATTATCTATCAAGGAAAATAACTTGGCAAATTTTGGGGTCAGGAGGATTAGTGTAAGTCAATTGTTATAAGGTCCAAAGATGCCCTTGAAACCACTAAAACCAAACAATAATATATAAAGGTTTGAACCCTTAAGTGGCCATTGGTATAATAAAGAGAAAATAAGGCATATTATTATGTTTTTATGGAATCATGGAGTGAAAGGAATACCAAAAGGATATGAATATCATTAAGGTGACGTGGATATGTATTATTTCAAGTATCATTTACACCTATAGGCTTTCCATCAAGAAAATACTCACCTACATCAAGGTAGATAGTAGGTTAGGAATGGTTTATAGGTGATGGTATATAGGAGTTTTTTCATGGTAAAAATTATTCTATGGTGACAAGTAACCAAATTTTGTTTAAGGGTTATCTACAGAGATCAATATGTATGATATAACCACATCTAACACCTATAGGCTGGCTATCGGGTCAATATGGAGAGTAGACTATACACCTTAAGGGTTTCATCTCTTTTCAAGCATGATATAAATTAATAAATTATATATGGTGCATATATATTTAATGAGAATTTAAAAACCATAAATAAAATCCTAAATCATATAAATACACCTATAGGGTTTCATCTTGCCCAACACAGTTGACTGTGTTGACTAGGAAAGATAGTGAACTAAGGGGTGATGGTCCTTGATATGGGAATAGCCAAAAAATGATAAAATTGGTTAAATAAGGTGTATAATTATTAAAAAGGACTGAGGATAAGTTTAAAATAACTTTTCCCAAAGCTAAAGAATACAAGCAATACCTACAGGTTTCCTTTACCTCATAAATATAACCCTACAGACTAGTTGTAGGTTATCATGAAGCTTGAAGCTAGATGCCTCAAGGACATACCTTAATATAAGAATTAAAGGAATAAATATAGCTATGGATTAGTTTTTAGAGTTTAAAATATGACATAAAACATTTAATAAGTCCTGGATCACATAAAAGTATACCTACAGGACCCTAAAGACTCATACACAGTCAGTTAGAAGTGACTGTGGGCAGATAGTGAGATGAATATGGCACCTAAGTATGAAATTAATAAGTCCCAATTAATAATATATTACAATGGAATAATTAAATGGGTATTTTTAAATGTATTTAAGGCCTAAACATGTAGGAAAACCTACATGAATCAAACTTGAGGGAGGAAAAGAGAAGGACACAGTTAGGGTTTTATATTTACAGTCTTGAGAGTTCATGTAGGGAAAGAGGTATGCAGGGAGGTTGAAGTGTTTTAAAAGATTAAAACAAATTAATAAATTATAAAATAGACTAATTCAACTCTCATATTATTCCATCAATCAAATAAAGGAGCTCTAGATAAGTAAACACAGTCCACAAGCTACAAACACTGCATAGTCTACCTACAATAGTATGTATTGGGTCTTTAAGAGTTTGGATGGACAAATAATCACACAAAGGGATAAATTTTGGTATATGAAATTTTTATGGATTTGAGAGTCCCCTAAAATATTCACATTTTTCTAGGGAAATAAGGGAGTGCCCTTTGTTTTGTCTCAAATAGAGGGCACTCCCTTTGTGCATGAAA